>VDFB02026653.1:0-63637 GCA_007258455.2 Sequoia sempervirens | reverse complement strand
CTGAAAAGAGCAAATTTCTCACCTCCTAAAATTTAGGGATTTTAACTTCTGTCGCTGATAACCGGAGCTGTGAGTCTCGGAATGCTTCGCTGGATAGCTCGACGGATAGCCAGACTGATTCTGAAGAGATTGACTGGATGCTTGAACATTTTAACCAGAATCTTGACCTCCAACAAGCTGGGCGCCCCTGAGCTATACTTGCGCTTTTGGGCTTTTCCACTGAGAAATCTCCCTGATTTGATCTTTAAAAACTCTGTTTCGATCATTAACATGACCGTCTACAATATGAAATGTCGTCGTGAGGTGCTCCTCCATCGTGAAAATCTTCATTTTGAGTCTCTGCTTCAGGTTTTGACCAATATAACTGACTTTGACTAACAAACTATTGACAAAAACTCCATGCTTGATATTGCCCAAAACTGCGTTTTACAACAAATTAGCAAGGTTTAGACTTTCAAATGCAAAATGCCTTGATGAAGCAAAAAATTTGGTTTGGGTACAACAAAATGGAAATCATGAGGAAACTCTCCAACACCATCGTTGATGGAGGCTCGGGGGTGAACATACTGCCAGAAGAAACATGGAAGTGTCTAGGGAAGCCAACCCTCTAGCCCCCGACATTCCGCTTGGTAGGTGTGGACCAACACGGCATCAAACTTCTCGGTACACTAATGGCACAAAAAGTCTTTATCGGCACGCATCAGTTCCTGTTGAACTTCGTCATCATCCCACTGCAGAAGGTGGTGTACGACACACTATTGGTACGACGATGGTTGATTGCCGCCAAGGTGGATCACAATTGGAAGAGGAACACTCTCTCAATCAAGAGCAATGGGCAGAAATACATCAATGACTTGAAGAACCAAGGTATGAGTGAAGAATTGGCTTCCTCTGGATCTGACAAAGGAGTGTTGGATGTCGACGAAGGGAGGAAGGCTATGGAACCAAAGGTTGATTACGTACTTGAACTCGAAAATTGCTCAGAGGATGAGACAAGCTCCCTGAATGATCTATTTCATTGGTAAATGGAAGATTACGAGGTGTTCCACCAAGAGTATAACATGCTATAGATCAAAGAAATCCAGGAAGGAGAAGAGAAGGGCATGTCTAGCCAAACATTTCCAGCCGAGTGTAGAGAGTACAAATAAAGAGTATCAAAACCGGACGATACACCAGCCCACAAGTTCGAAAAAGTATGAGGTGATAAAATTGTGCTGAAGGCAAAAAATGGAAAAAATAAAAAGGTGAAAAATAGAGAAAATAGAAAACATGAGAATATGGAGAAAAAGAAAAAAGGAGAAATTAAAATGAAAAAATTACAAAGGGGAAAAATGAGAAAAATGAAAATTGAAAATATTAGGAAGTGGAAAGTGAACAAATGAAGTTAAAATCAAAAAATTATAAAAAATGAGGAAGAGAAAAAACATTAAAGAAAAAGGAGAAAATTAAAATTAAAGTGCAAAAGGCAAAAGGGAAAAAAATAAAATGCAAGGAGAAAAGGTTGAGAAAAGTAAAGGAAAGAAAAGAATTATTAAAAAATTCAAAAAAGGAAAAAATATTAAAGCAAAAAATATCAAATTGCACATATTAATCAGGAAGAAAACCGTACGGCCAAAGGGAAATCGATAGGATAAATTGAGGAAACCTAGAACATTATGCTGAATAAAATTTAAATCAATCAAGCAGAAGAGAATTGTATGACTTGGATGTACGACTTTGAGTCGTATGATTTGGCAAGGATCGACCACATGAGCAAAAAGGGAGATAGGTGCATGATATAATAATGGAAATGCCATACGGAGTGTGGAAAAATTAGCCAAGCAAGGAAATAAAGAAGTAAATGTCATGCGAATTAACAAAAGGCAAGCCGTACGAAGTAAAGAGCCAGTCGTATGAAACAAGGAGAATGTCGTACGATTAAACAATGCTAAGCCTGTATGAGATGATAAGTGGTTTTCCGTATGAACACATCAAAACTTTAATGTCGTACGAAGTACATTCAATATTGTGGGTAAATAGTATGCACTTGTTTTGGTCCTACGGTGGGATCATTACACCCTAGCCATTCTTTTTGATTTGAAATAGTCCGTACAGTGCATCCTGATGAAGTTTGTCGAATGAATGAATGTCTTTGTGGTACGATGTGAACATAAAATAATGGTCATATAATGTAGTTTATACCCTTCGCCAACTGATGTACTAATATGCTTGTTGTGCCATGTGTCTTGCAGTCTCAAGCAAATGGGGTTGTGCAATCTTTTGATTGTGGCGTACAATGTGGCTATACAATGGCCTCATATATTGTTGTATAATGTAGACTGGTAACTGTGCGATGCATATTGAAGGAAAAGCCAACTGTATGGCATAATTCTTTTATTTCCGTGCAATTGAGTTCTTTTCTTGCCATACAATATGGTCAGAGCTTTTAATATAATCGAACTTTATAGTCGGGCTTCTAAATGTTCTTGGAGGCGTACTGTTAGTAATTTTGCTCCTTCACTCTCACTCTTTTGCTCCTCTTCAACCTTGCTGTTGGAATGAATTTGTGAGTAATTGTGAGGATTTGAGGGTGTCTTATAGGGTTTGGGAGGGTTTGGTGGGGCCCATTGGCCATTAAGCTTCGGCCTTTGGCGCCCATTGCAAAAAAATGTTTAAATTTTTTTTTTTTACCGTTTTTTGCCTGTCGGCCACGAGAGACATCTCCCCCACGTCCCCACGTCCCAGAGACGACCCATCCTGGAAACATGGGGATTTGGGAGGGGACGCTTCCCCTTGGAATGTTGGATTTTTGCGTCTTTTGACACTTAGGGCACCCATTTAGGATATCTCAGATTGGCTATAAATAATGTGTCATATGCACAACATGGAAGTCACAAAATCATGAGGTTTGTAGATAGACACCTAAATGATGAGAAGGGCCAATAAAGCATAAAATGACAATAGTACCCATTGAAAGTGACGCTAAAGTACGTGAGAGTAGAGATCTACATTGCACATAGGCAACACATGAAAAGGATCTATCCTATCAATGACACCTACTTAGAAAGAAATCAAAATTTCTTTTAATTAGGATTTGTGTCTTATGATAGTGATGAATGGGTAATGAAGGCAAATGAAAATGAAAGTGTCCTTATTTCTCCCCAATGATTTATAGGGACAAAACCACATGTACAATAGTTCAATCACAACGGCTTGACCCGTAAACGTGAACCGAAGGTACCTTAAATATTGAATGCTGCAATTGTTTTTGTTTGCAAATTTGTTTTAATTTTTGGTCTTTTGATTGAAGCAAAAATAAAAATTGACTTATTGCTCGAAAGATTCAATGCTCCTCTAAATTCGAGAAAAGTCTAACATGATCTCCTAAGTGAATTTTCCACTTACTAATAAAAGAGCCCATACAATGGTGAAATAAAATTTTAACACTAAAGGAAACCTCATACCATGGCGACAGAGGTATTTGTGAACCACGAATAGGAGCATGAATGGGAAACTGTGAGTAGGAGTGGGTGGCAAGAGATTTAAGATATTTATCTTTATCTGTGGTGTTCAAAATGTGTTGTGCTGGGCAACATAAACAACAAAAGACAATATGCCAACAATTTGAACCACTTTCTTTGATGCGACTAACAGGAATATTGCTGCTACGAATAGGGGCTTTTGATAAGGACTTAATGAGCGTTGAAACATAATACATGAAAGAACCGAGGTGTAGAAAAGCTAATGTAGATAGTTGGGTTCTTGCTATTGGAGAGGAACCACCACACTGTTGCAAGGTGTGCGCCCTTGGTCTCCTTGTGTTGTGCAATGCAACGCTCAGGTTTGTGACATGGCTTAACTGCCTTCTGTGGATTCATTAACTCTGACAATTGTATCAGGCATTAATAGGTCGATCTTTTGGTGCAATGACAACCGTCTGTGCAACAATTGGTATCAGAGCCTGGGTCATGGGTTTGAACCCCTCGCTTGTGTTGGGGGGGGGGGCAGTTGTTGCAAGGTGTGTACCCTTGGTCTCCTTGTGTTGTGCAGTGCAGTGCTCGGGTTCGTGACATGGCTTAACCGCCTCCTGTGGATTCATTAACGTTGGTGGTTGTATCAGGCATTAATAGGTCGATCTTTTGGTGCAACGACAACCATCTATGTAACAAACACTTGATAACCAGGGTTGCCGGGTGTAATGTCCCCTTCTCAAACCTGATCTTCTCAATGACCGTTGGCCTTTTTCTGGAAACCCGAAGGCTAGTCGGAAGGTAAAATTAGGGTTTCCTACTTTTAAGGATGTCTTTGCTCGGAGTTGGTGGATTCAATGGCGGATTCTTTTTGGGTTTTCAGAGAGCTTCACAGTGGTATGTTCGTCTCAGCATTCTAAGCATTTTCTGGAATTTACTATTTTTAGTAAATTCTATTTTTGGCAGTTTTTCAGTTGGGTTCAGCTTGGTTGACTTCCTACTTCAGTTTGGTCAGTTGACTTGATCATTAATGGCTTCAGGGCACATTTGGCGAGATAAGTTGATATTTTTAATTAAAAGTCACGTTTTAATCTTATATTCGAACGTTGACCCCTTGGCCTAGTCTATTGACTTGATGTTGTTTTGAAAAGTGGGCTTTTTGAGGGTGGCGCTTCATTAAAGATTAATTTATTATTTGCCAAAGTCAAAATAATTATAAGGTGGGCGCATTTATCAAAGTAATGATTTTTATTTAAAATATTAATTTTGAGCTTGAAAGGAAAAGGATGCCATCTTGGAGAAAGAGCTAGGGTTTTGACAATTGAAGTGGATTTTAGGGTTTCGAGAAGTCAACAGGAAGTTATAAAAGGAAGGCTTTAAGCATCATTTCACATCTTTGGACTACAGTACTGTTATGCTGCCGATTTGGCTCTGGGTTTGCTTCGAGGAATGAAGGCCTCCTAGCTCGGGCATCGCTTCTTGTTTGTAAGACAACAACTAGTGGTGATTTTAGTCTAGTTTGTGAGTACATTGGAGTTTGTGCATTGTAATATGCAATTGTCTACTTAGGTTCAGATTTTGCATATTAGAAGTTTCTGGTTTTTGCATTTTAGCTTCAGCAGATTTGATGTTTTATTCATAAATCCAAAAAGACAAAAAAATTCATTGTGGGTATTGTTTATTTCCTTCCATCTTGGCTAGGCGCCCCTGTGTGCAAATTTGTAGATTTTTTATTGAAGAATCAGATTTTATTAAGAGAATCGCCCCTTTCAGCTGGGCCGTACTTTTCAGTGGTCTTGGGATTTGTGCATTGAATGTAGGTTGCATTTTAAGTCTGTTTTTGGGTCTTGGTTTGAGCGCCTTCCTTCTATTAGTTATTTGCAATTGATATCAAGCCTTTTGAATGAGAAAAGAGTGAGTTCTGAGCATTTCAAGGAATCCTATGTTGCTGGTTATTTGTTGAAAGGTGCAGGTCTGTTATATCAGTTTGGAGAAAGCTGCAATTTCGTTATTGGATGGTGGTGATAACTCTTTAAAAGCAATGTGGAGACTTCATTGAAGATTGCCCAAGTCTGGAGAAAAGGTTGGATATGTTTATTGCCATTTTTGTTAATCTTTACTTTTCAGCACTGCAATTCACGAATATTGTACAACTCTATTATATGCTGATTTGTATTGTTAGCAAGATTTCATCTCTTATATTGTAAGCTGGTAGTAGTACTGACAGCCATTTAGATTCTTGCTTTATCAGATTGTAATGGTCTTATTACTTTCAGCATTTGATATTGTATTTAATTTACCTCCGCCCTATGGTAGCTACTCTCCCATCCTGGGTTAGCAAGCACATTCTGGGTGTTGAGTATTTTCAGCTTTCAGCATTTCTCTTCAATCATTGTTATTTGTAATCACTCCGCCATATGGTCGCCCCTCACTCCATTCTGGATTGGGTAGCACATACTTGGTGTTGAGTTTCCTTTCAGCAGTTAGAGTAGAAGATCCTCTGACCATATGCTCGCCATCATCGGCGCCATCCTTGGTTAGAGTTGCTTCAATACGTTTTGGTTTAGCTGCTAACCTTAACGGGTACTTTCGTTTGTAATTCTGTTGTTTGAAAAACAAAAAAATTTGGCTCGGAATATTTCAGTGGTATCAGAGCCAAGATCTTGCCATCCTGTGAACAATCTGTCTATGAGTGACAGAGAAAAGAGGTACATTGCAAGGGAAGACAAGAAGGTTGGAAAGTAGTTCCAGCTTTATCAGGTTCCAGAGGGTCAGACAGCTTCAGAAGTCTTGAGGGCTCATTGGGAGTCTTCTCAAGAAACAGACATGGCAGAAGGTGAGAGGTCAGTTGGGGGTAACGAGAGGATTACCAACAACAGAGATGACAGTGGGAAGGGAAGAGAAAGATCAATGAGTCCCGGAAAGAGATTTGAAAGAAAGATGGATGCCTTGACATATATGGTATCGCTTATGATGGGAAAAGTGGGACAGAACACCATTCCACAGAACAACACTGGGCATAGAGGGGAACACAGTGCTTCCAACCAGCATGATGGACATGCTGCTCCGCATACTTCAAACCACACGTATGTCTCATCCAGGCCCTTCAAACCCACCTTTGTGGCACCTGTTAACACCCAGCCAGACCCTGAAGAGAATGCTTCATTCGTGGAGCAGTTGAGACTTGGTCGTGCAAAGTATGATTCTTTACCTGTCGACATCAAGATGGATATGTCCTACAATGACTTCATGGATCATAAAAGGAAAAATAAAGGACAGGGTAGATCTTATGATCAAAGAAGGACATCAACTCAAGGAGACTTGTATCAAGCTGTCAACAAGGTTATACTTCCACACTTTGACGGGAGTGATAACAGTTCAGCCCGAGCTTGGATACAGAAGCTGGATAACTATCTAGCTCTTAGATCCATGGTAGAAGAAGAGGCGATTAAGTTTGCTACGCTACACCTTGATGGGGTGGCGCACGAGTGGTGGTACCATGGCCTAGTTACTTTGGGTCATGGGTCTATTACAACTTATGATGAGTTCACCACGAGGCTCATCGAGAGGTTTGAGAAAAAGGATCCTGAAATTCATTTCAGAGAACTTGCACAATTGAGACAGTATGGCACAGTTGATGCCTACATTGCCGAGTTTCAGAGACTCTCAGTCATAGTGACTGGAATCACGGAGAGGAGATTGGTAATTCTTTTCAGTGAAGGTTTGACAGAACCACTTAAAGGTTGGATTAAAGCCTTTGATCCACCAACCCTGCAGGAGGCCATGAAGAAGGCAAGAAACATGGAGTGGGCTGCTCCTAAGGAAAAATTTCAATCAAATTCCCCCTTTCAGAAAAGGGATAAAGGGAAAAAACCTCAGCATAGACCTCCTTTGAGACCTCAGCACAAGGAGTTCAAACATCACAATCCCCATGTCACCAGGTTGGATCCTGAAACCCTGAATGAACTCAGACGAAAAGGGTTGTGTTTCCGGTGTAGGGAAAAATGGTCTCAAGATCATGTTTTCCCTAAGGGAGTTAAATTCAATCAGATTGAGTACTATTCTGCTGGCGAAAGTAGTTCTGATTTTTCAGACCAGCAATCTGATTTTGAAGAAAGTGAAGTAGAAAAAGCTCCAGAAGAGTCCGAAAATGAGAAGGAAAGTGGAGGAGTCTTGGCTCAACTTTCGAGCTTTCAAAGAAACGAATCCTTCAAGGTTCGAGGGATGGTCAAAGGGCAGCGAATCGTTGCCTTGATCGACACTGGAGCAACACATAACTTCATTGATGAAGTTGTGGTAGCCAAGAAGGGGCTGCAAACAGAGGAGTTTGAAGGGTTCAAGGTCATGGTTGCCGATGGATTTCATATTTCTTGCACAAAGAAAATCTCGAACATGACCATGCAATTGGGAAACTACGAAGTCAAGGATGACTTCTATGTAGTTCACATTGGAGATACTGATGCCGTCCTAGGCATTCAATGGCTGCGTTCTCTTGGGGAGATCTCCTTGAATCTGCAGACTATGGAGCTGAAGTTTCAATCCGATGGGAAGAAGATAGTTCTGAGAGGAATGTCCAATGGGGGCCCTCGGGTTGTGTCATTCAAAAGAATGGCAAGGCTGATCCATCACGATCAAGCTGAGTGGGTTGCAGAGTGCATGATCCTCCCTGCTAGTCCGGTTGAGACTAAGAGAGACTATCCTCCTGATGTGCAGTCTCTACTCACGAAGAAGAGCAAAGTCTTTGCAGATTTGCCTTCTGGACCACCACCTGAACGGGGTTCAGAACACATCATAGAGCTCAAGGAAGGAGTTAAACCGGTGATTACAACTCCATATCGGTATCCGAAGAGGCAAAAGGATGAGATTGAGAAGAATGTTCAAGAACTCTTGGAGATGGGTTTCATTCGCCCAAGCAAGAGCCCCTTTGCATCTGTAGTGGTTCTTGTGAAGAAGAAGAATGGTACCATGCGCATGTGTGTGGACTATTGTGCTTTGAATCAAAGCACCATCAAAAACAGATACCCCATTCCCAAAATAGATGAGCTCATTGATGAGCTGCATGGGGCCAAGTTCTTCTGGAAGATTGATCTGAGATCGGGTTACCATCAGATTCGAATGAGGGGATCTAATGTGGAGAAGACAGCTTTTAGATGTCACTATGGCCATTTCGAATTCTTAGTCATGCCATTTGGGTTGACTAACGCTTCGGCTACCTTTCAGTCTTGCATGAACCGAGTTTTTCAGAATCAGTTAAGGAGGTTTGTGTTGATTTTTTTTTATGACATTCTGATTTACAGCAAGACTTGGGAAGATCATCTCAAGCACTTAGAGGAAGTGCTTAGTATCTTGGAATCTGAGAGTTTGTTTGCAAAAGCATCCAAATGTGAATTTGGAATGGAGGAGTTACTGTACCTTGGCCACATAATCAGTGCTGAGGGAGTGAAGGTGGATCCTGAAAAGATCAAAGCAGTAGTTGATTGGCCACCTCCTGAGAACTTGACTCAGTTGAAAGGTTTTCTAGGTCTTTGTGGATTTTATCGGAGATTCGTAAAGGGGTATTCACAGAATGCTGCTCCTCTTATTGATCTCACCAAAAAGGGAGCCTTTTGTTGGTTAGAAAAGGCTCAAATTGTTTTTGACAAGTTCAAGAAGATCATGAGCTCGTGTCCGGTTCTGGCTATTCCGGATTTCTCCAAGCCATTCGAGCTGCAGTGTGATGCATCAGGTGAAGGAGTTGGGGCTGTCCTGATGCAAGACAAACACCCTATTGTGTTTGAAAGCCGAAAATTAAGGGGTGTTGAAAGAACATACTCAATTTATGACAAGAAAATGCTTGCCATTATGCATGCATTAGCCAAGTTCAGGCAGTACTTGGTGGGGAACAAGTTTGTGGTTAAGACTGACCACAATAGCCTCAAGCATTTCATGCACCAGAAGGACCTAAATGAGAGGCAACAAAAATGGGTGAGTAAGCTTCAAGCTTACGACTTTGACATCAAAGGGAAAAATAATATCGTGGCTGATGCTTTATCGAGGAGACCTCATCTTAGCTCATTGTGTGAGCTTACTGCAGATTGGAGAGACATGTTGCTTGCTGGTTATGCCAAAAATCAGTTTGCAACCAGCATTCTTGAGGGTACTTTTCATGATGAAAGGTACAAGGTGATTGAGGGATTGATACACTATAAGGGAAGAATCTTTCTGGTGGCTGATTCTAAGCTTAAGAAGAAGATTCTTTTGACTTTTCATGATATTCCGGTTGTTGGTCACCAAGGTTTTTTCAAGACATATAGGCAGATCCGAGAAAGGTTTTCTTAGAAAGGATTGAAAGGAGAGGTACAACGGTACATTCAGGAGTGTCCTGTTTGCCAAGTGAATAAGAATGAGCATACATTACCAGCTGGTTTGCTGCAACCACTCCCTATTCCCAATAAAAAATGGGAAAGCATCTCGATGGATTTCATCACAGGGTTGCCCAAGGCCCAAGGGAAGGATTGTATCTATGTGGTAGTGGATAGGCTAACCAAATTTGCTCATTTTTTTGCCATTACCAGCACTTTTTTTGCAGCCCAAGTTGCAGATCTGTTTTTTCGAGAGGTGTTTAGGCTGCATGGGTTGCCAAAGAACATTGTGAGTGATAGGGACAGCAAGTTCCTAAGTACTTTTTGGCAAGAAGTCTTCAGAATGAGTGGTACTGTGCTCACTCCAAGCACTAGTTACCATCCCCAAACAGATGGACAAACAGAAGTAGTGAACAAGTGGTTGGAAGGCTACTTGAGAAACTATGTGTCAGAGCAACAGAGAGCATGGGTCAAGTGGCTGCATATAGGCGAGTACTGCTACAATTCTTCTTTCCATATGTTGATTAAGATGTCTCCTTTCTTGGCTCTTTATGGGTATGAAACACCTAGCTTTGCCGATTTGGTGTTTGGTGACAGTAAAGCACCCCAAGCCAAGGACTTATTGCAGCAAAGTCAAGACATCATGAAATCCTTGAAGGATAATTTGCAGATTGCACAGAATCAGCAGAAGTTGTATGCTGATCAGAGGCGTGTTGAGCGCTCTTTCGAGGTTGGGGATATGGTTTATCTTCGATTACAACCTTATAGACAGTCTACTCTCAAGAAGAGTGGAGCTGAGAAGCTCAAACCTTGTTTCTATGGACCATTCAGGGTCATCAGAAAAGTTGGGGTAGTAGCTTATGAGTTAGAGCTACCTTCTGATAGCAGAGTGCATAATGTCTTCCACGTGTCTCGCCTCAAGAAGGCACTTGGATATAATGTGGTTGCTTCATCACAGTTGCCACCTTTGGATGAAGAGGGACAGTTGGTTCTGATTCCAGAGGAGATACTTGATTTCAGAGAACGTTCTTTGAGGAAAAGAACCATCAGAGAATATTTGGTGAAGTGGAAGAACCTGCCTATGGAGGATGCGACTTGGGAAAGTGATGAGATTCTGCAGCATCCTGGTTTACGATTGCTTGAGGACAAGCAATCTTGGGGAGGGCGGACTGTAATGTCCCCTTCTCAAACCTGATCTTCTCAGTGACCGTTGGCCTTTTTCTGGAAACCCGAAGGCTAGTCGGAAGGTAAAATTAGGGTTTCCTACTTTTAAGGATGTCTTTGCTCGGAGTTGGTGGATTCAATGGCGGATTCTTTCTGGGTTTTCAGAGAGCTTCGCAGTGGTATGTTCGTCTCGGCATTCTGAGCATTTTCTGGAATTTACTATTTTTAGTAAATTCTATTTTTGGCAGTTTTTCAGTTGGGTTCAGCTTGGTTGACTTCCTACTTCAGTTTGGTCAGTTGACTTGATCATTAATGGCTTCAGGGCACATTTGGAGAGATAAGTTGATATTTTTAATTAAAAGTCACGTTTTAATCTTATATTCGAACGTTGACCCCTTGGCCTAGTCTATTGACTTGATGTTGTTTTGAAAAGTGGGCTTTTTGAGGGTGGCGCTTCATTAAAGATTAATTTATTGTTTGCCAAAGTCAAAACAATTATAAGGTGGGCGCATTTATCAAAGTAATGATTTTTATTTAAAATATTAATTTTGAGCTTGAAAGGAAAAGGACGCCATCTTGGAGAAAGAGCTAGGGTTTTGACAATTGAAGTGGATTTTAGGGTTTCGAGAAGTCAACAGGAAGTTATAAAAGGAAGGCTTTAAGCATCATTTCACATCTTTGGACTACAGTACTGTTATGCTGTCGATTTGGCTCTGGGTTTGCTTCGAGGAATGAAGGCCTCCTAGCTCAGGCATCGCTTCTTGTTTGTAAGACAACTAGTGGTGATTTTAGTCTAGTTTGTGAGTACATTGGAGTTTGTGCATTGTAATCTTCAATTGTCTACTTAGGTTCAGATTTTGCATATTAGAAGTTTCTGGTTTTTGCATTTCAGCTTCAACAGATTTGATGTTTTATTCATAAATCCAAAAAGACAAAAAAATTCATTGTGGGTATTGTTTATTTCCTTCCATCTTGGCTAGGCGCCCCTGTGTGCAAATTTGTAGATTTTTTATTGAAGAATCAGATTTTATTAAGAGAATCGCCCCTTTCAGCTGGGCCGTACTTTTCAGTGGTCTTGGGATTTGTGCATTGAATGTAGGTTGCATTTTAAGTCTGTTTTTGGGTCTTGGTTTGAGCGCCTTCCTTCTATTAGTTATTTGCAATTGATATCAAGCCTTTTGAATGAGAAAAGAGTGAGTTCCGAGCATTTCAAGGAATCCTATGTTGCTGGTTATTTGTTGAAAGGTGCAGGTCTGTTATATCAGTTTGGAGAAAGCTGCAATTTCGTTATTGGATGGTGGTGATAACTCTTTAAAAGCAATGTGGAGACTTCATTGAAGATTGCCCAAGTTTGGAGAAAAGGTTGGATATGTTTATTGCCATTTTCGTTAATCTTTACTTTTCAGCACTGAAATTCACGAATATTGTACAACTCTATTATATGTTGATTTGTATTGTTAGCAAGATTTCATCTCTTATATTGTAAGCTGGTAGTAGTACTGACAGCCATTTAGATTCTTGCTTTATCAGATTGTAATGGTCTTATTACTTTCAGCATTTGATATTGTATTTAATTTACCTTCGCCCTATGGTAGCTACTCTCCCATCCTGGGTTAGCAAGCACATTCTGGGTGTTGAGTATTTTCAGCTTTCAGCATTTCTCTTCAATCATTGTTATTTGTAATCACTTCGCCATATGGTCGCCCCTCACTCCATTCTGGATTGGGTAGCACATACTTGGTGTTGAGTTTCCCTTTCAGCAATTAGAGTAGAAGATCCTCTGACCATATGCTCGCCATCATCGGCGCCATCCTTGGTTAGAGTTGCTTCAATACGTTTTGGTTTAGGCTGCTACCTTAACGGGTACTTTCGTTTGTAATTCTTTGTTTGAAAAGAAAAAATTTAGCGGAATATTTCACAGGGAGACGCCCCTTTTGATCGTCTCGAGGACGGAGACGCGTCTCCGACACCCACCTGCACCCAGGAGACTCCATTTCGCGTTTGGGGACTTTCAAGACGTTTCCCGCCGTCTCCCGTCTCCGAAACCTAAAAATGGCATCTCCCGCAAGGTCTCCGCATCTCCCGTCAGAAATCACGCATCTAAGGCACAAAAGTTAATAATTTTTAAAAATGAAATACTTATACAAAAGATGGCATTGGCGACGACACTTTAGCAGGTGACTGAGGAAGAGGGCGACGACAGATAAAACTCTGAACTTTGAAGCATTGAAAATTCAAAATCGTCATTGCTGATTGCGTTAATCTGAACTTGAAGAGTCTAAGAGTCGGGTATGTTTTACTTCTAGTTTTTAAAATTTTTTAATAGTCTAAGACTCTAAGACTCTAATGGCAAGCCAAGCAAGGTTTTCCTTTTTCTTTATTATTTAATATTACATACTATCTCCACAAGGGCATTGCCCTTGTTAAAATCATGGAATACTCTCTGCATTCCGCGATTTTAACAGGGGCAATGCCCCTGTGGAGACTACTGGTGATGTCGATCACCAGTAGTCTCCACAGGGGCATTGCCCCTGTTAAAATCGTGGAATACTCTCTGTATTCCGCAATTCTAACAGGGGCAATGCCCTTGTGGAGACTACTAGTGATGTCGATCACCAGTAATCTCCACAAGGGCAATGCCCTTGTGGAGATTACTGGTGATGCTACAGCTAAATAAAATTATAAAACAATCTTTAAACACAAGCTATTATTTTTGTGGAGATTACTGGTGATGCCAACTTTGTGGACACTTCAGCAAATTTTAAACAATGTACCCTATAAATGATTCATTTTGTTTTTTTTTTTGTGTAGAATTTGAATCATTGAATCAAGATGTCGAGTGGGGGAAACAAACAAGTCTTGTATCCGTTGTGGAAGTATGTTGATCGTGTTAAGGGGCCGAAGGGTTCAGGTGGAACAGCCACGATCTCATGCAAATTATGCCCAATGTCATGGCAAGGTACTTACACGAGGGTGAGGGCTCATTTTCTTCACCTACCTGGAAAAGGTGTTGATCCTTGTATAAATGAGGTGGAGCGATATGAGGCTGTGAGGGATGAAGAAAGGGCTAATGGTAAAGTTTCTAATATGAGCTCTCACGCTTCAACAAACACTGCTGCAAATCAAAATCAGAATATCAATAGAGAGGCAGAGGTGGATGTGTCTTCAAGAGATGTAGCAGCAGAAAGTTCTCACAAGAGGCCACACATTGGTAGCTCAAACCCCATTGGCAGATTATTTGATATGCAAGGTCGAGAAGCGGTTGATGCAGCAATTGCACGCTTCTTTTATGCCAATGGAATACCATTTAATGTTGCTCGATCACCTTTCTATACAGAGATGATCCAAGCAATCAACAATGCACCAGCTGGATATAGACCACCTATGTATGAAAAGCTTCGCACTACTCTAATTGATAAAGAAAAAATTCGATTAGAGCAACAAACTGCACCATTGAAAAGAGTGTGGATTTTAGAAGGATGCAGCATTGTGATGGATGGGTGGACAGATACTAGAAACCGTCCACTACTTAATATCATGGTAACATGCAGCAAAGGGCCTTATTTTTTGAAGGCATTGGATTGTTCGGGGCATGAAAAAAATGCAGAGTATCTTTATAGCCAGCTATGTGACGGCATTGAGGAGGTAGGGGCATCAAATGTAGTCCAAATTGTTACAGATGCTGCCCCTGTTTGTAAAGCAGCAGGCATGTTGGTGCAAAAGAAATACAAGCATATATTTTGGACACCATGTTGTGTGCATTCGTTGAATAATGCACTCAAAGATATTGGCAAGTTTGAGTGGGTTTCAGCTCTCATAGAAAAGGGCAGAAAAATTCAAATGTTTATATGCAACCATCACCAAACACAAGCTATTTATCGAAAATTTGCCAAGGTGGAGCTTCTCAAACCAGCTGATACAAGGTTTGCTTCTTATTTTATTCTTCTTCACCGTCTTTGTGAAGTGAAAGGTGCTTTGTGTTCCACGGTTGTTAGTGATGCATGGGCAGCTTGGAGGCAATCTACATCAAATGATGCAGTTGAGGTGAGAGGTATGATCCTTGATGACCGTTTTTGGGCTGATGTTAAATTTGTTGTGGACTTTATTCAGCCCATATGTGAGGTGATCAAATTTGCAGATTCAGACAAGCCATGTTTGGGGGAAATTTATGAAGAAATAGATTCCATGTGCGAAAGAATTAAGCAAATAACAGATGCAAAAGATCCTTCACTATATCCTTTGATAGAAGGTAAGTTACATGGAAGATGGAACAAACTTAACACACCTCTTCATTGTGCTGCCTATGCCTTAAATCCTAAATGGCATAATATAGAAGAGACCAATAAGAGGGCTCCATATGAGGATAGAGAGGTAATGAAGGGGTTTTGGGCTGCAATAAAAAAGATATATGGCCGAGGTGAGGAAGCATCAATTATAAGGAGTCAATGGAATAAGTTTTCACGTGGGCATGGTGACTTTTCTTCCGTGGAAGCTTTATATGATATGCGAGCAAAGAAAGACCCTATAGAGTGGTGGTGGAACCATGGAGGTGAAACACCTGAATTGCAATCATTTGCAATAAGATTACTCTCACAAGTAGCTAGCTCTTCATCTTGTGAGAGAAATTGGAGTACTTATGGTTTTATTCATTCACTAAAGAGGAACCGATTGGGGTCAAAGAAAGCAGAGAACCTGGTGTACATTCATAGCTCACTTCGCCTTCTCTCTCGTGTAGATCCTGCATACAATGAGGGTCCTTCAGCAAAATGGGACCAAATTTCACCTGATGAAGATGTTGCAGCCATAGTGGATGAAGTGGTTGAACCAGATGGCCTTATTGATTTACCCCCAGTTCTACTACCAGCAGAGGAACCTGAGTTAGAGAGTGATGAGTATTTGGAGAGCATCATAGCTGAGGACCTTGACATGGATGATATTGATGTGGTGTAGATGATATGAGATTCAGATATCAGATAGATTTCTGATTTTTGTTTTTTGTTTGCATATTAGCCAATCGAACTATCAATATTTTTGAATTTCAATGAATCAATATGTAATCGAATATGTAATGTGAAATGTCAAATGTGAACTTAGAAGTTGAAACTATGATTATGTAAACTTTACTACTGCTATTGTTTTGAAAGTTCAATGTCATTATATTTTCAGATTTTCTATATATTATTAATTTTTATATTAAAAAAAAATGGCGTCTCCAAGTACCCCCGTCTCCTATTTTCAAAAAAATGCCGTACCAGTACCAGTACCAGTCTCAGTCTTGTGGCAACTATGTTGATAACTGCAAATTTGGCTGCAAACCATTTGAATACAAATATCTTTTGCTCCCTGCTGCCTTTTTCTCCCTTCCACTCTTCCAAGATGCTTTCTACATGCTTCCAGCTTGTTTTGAGCAAAAAATCCTCCACCGGCAAAGAAAATCACCTTCCTTAATAAAAAATCCTCCCTACAAAAACTATCTACCATTCAACACTTCTTTGGCCAAATACCTGACAGATGATTGTTTATGGCTCTGCCTCACATGGTCTCATCAAGATAGATGATGAGGGCTCCCTTATCCTTCTGCAAACTTTGGTAACCAGCAAACTGGTTACAGTACCCCCCTGATTCAGTGGGTTCCTGACTTCCCTTCTAATTCAGAGAACCATGTGACTGCTCCCTCACCTTCTCCTCCTCACCACTTAGACTTTCCCAGCCTCAAACATAACCCAGAACTGAGAGTTAGTGCTGGCACCATTATTAATGCCCTCTCTAATCTTTAAGCTTCTATTGTTGATCTTACTAAAGCAGTTAAGGACAGTGGACTGAATGCTCTTATGTCGACCAACTACATTCTTCATATGGCTTCCAGCAACAAGCTCTCTGTGACTTCAGTCGGTTCCAAAAGCATCACATCTACAAAATGGAAGACATATTCTACCAGAGATCTTGCTAAGAGGAGATATATAGAAGTTGTCAAAGGATGTGTGTACTATCCATAGCCCAACAAAAAACAGAAAACAACTCCACAAGCTTAACTGGCTGATGGCACTCTTCCTCACATCCATTGTCTGTATCCTGAATCTCTCAACCCACTAAGAGAAACTTTTGTGTCAGCTGTTGTTTTTCTTATACTATGTAGTAAAATTTCAAAGCTGTTTTGCTGTTGTTAGCTAGCTATGGTGTAATGTTGGTCTAATGTTTTTTTCCCGCTCTATGTTCTATGCATTCCCTATTCAATCTGGCCTACAAGGCTTTGGGGTGGGAGTTTTTGTAAACCATCTGTTTATTAATGAATTTTTGCCTTATTCAGAAAATGTCTTGGAACCATAGTGTAGCTCAAAACTAGTTTAAGAACATATTTAGTCTAATTCTACACACTGATGCTCTCGCCCTTTCTGCCAAATATAGGTCTGAATGACAAATAGTTACAAAAAAATCAGAATACTTGTCAGCTTTATCATTTATGTTTAAAAACAAAAATTAATTGAAGTAACTAGAATTTTGACTGTTTATGTAATAAACTTTTGTTAAATATTTGCCTCTCTAGTTCATAGATGGCTTCCAATCCCATTGGGCTTTAGCGAGTGTCAAGAATTTTCAGTGCAAAACACATTAACTCAAAATAATGTGTAGGTCTTTCTCAATCAATTATTGTGATTTTGTAAGGAAGTGGGAAATTTTGGCAAACCTCAAAACTGAACCTGCATATGATTTGTAAAAGAAATATCCCAGCATAAATTTTGACACATTCGACAGGAGTATATCCTGTAGAGCCTGTTGCTGCCAAATGAAGTTATCAAATTTATAGTCTCCAAGTGTGTGCATCATGCAGTTAATTTATCGTGATGTATTCACACATTTTCATTAGTTTTAAAGAAATTTTGATATTGCTTATTGGATTTGTTGCAACTAAAGCCACATTAGCCCCATCATTATCTTATAATAAAAATAACCCCTAGAAAAATTTTCTTATATAAATCTTAAATAAACATGTTGTTGAATTTCTTGTGATAGCATGCAATTTGAGGGGAAAAAATTTGACATCTTAAGTGCCAAATGATTAAAGAGCTTAGGATTTGTGGTTGGTCAGCTTTGATTGATTCAAATTTTCTAGATAGCAAGATCCATTTTAGATAGCACTACCACATGTGGTTCTTTCATGCATATATTATCATCATTCATCTGCTGGATTGGCTTGAAATATTTGTCTTTTTTTTGCTTCAATATTGTTATCATTTTTCTTTTGTATATATTTTAGCCCTAATTTTTTGTAATTGCCAACTGCCTCAAAATGTGCAGATGGCAGTGCTTGTAGAAGTTCTACCTCTCACTGGAGTGCAAGGATCATGTGTGGCTGCTGTATCTGTTCTTCCAGGGGATCTTGTTAATGTAAAACCACGGCTTTGTGTTAAGCCACTTGTTTTTGATGCAAAAGGCAATAAAAAGAAACAATTATAACATTTGGAAAAATATAATTAAACCCATTTGTGATTTTTTTTTTAATGCTGAAAAGTTAATTATTTAACAAGACTTTGTGCTTTGCAAGGACAAATTGTGTTGTCTTTTTGTAGTCTTTAGTTTTCCTAGTTAAAGAGCCAATACATATTTTGTTTGTATGTTTGTGAGAGATTTTTTGTAGTTCATCATGTTTGATTTCCTTTGTGTGGAAGTTCTTGGGTATTCTAAGTTTACGTAAAGTTAAATAAACCCATCTTTCTATGCCCTTTAAAACAACTCATTAATTTAAAGGCCTTTAAATTGGAGAGTTATTGTGATTGATTGTGTTTTTACATATAAGTTTGTTATAAAATTCTTTGCAATTGATTAATGATTTTTGTTGAGGAGGTTTGAGTACAATGAAGACGACATCACACATCTTTCCATAACAAAATTGTAGGCCAATTGGGACAATTCCGCACTTCATACATGTACATCACTCCCTAAAAGTGGGTAGGACATTAAGGTCTTGGACTCAGTTGGATCAATGTTCAATCACCTCAAGCAAGTAATTATCAATGCTGCATCTAAAGCCAAATAATCATCAGCACTTTACTAGATTAAAAGCTAAAACCAATAGATCAAACTTAAATCTCCAAATGTTCACTAGTCATAACACTCCAACAAGAGATGCAAATAGGATATTTCATTATCAAGATTCATTGAACTCCACAAGGAATGAAGTGTGGACATCTAAATAAAGAAAAAAATATATATATAATGTACACATGATTCGTTGTACAACACATTAGCACTTCAATAATGATAATATATGCTACACAATTTTTAATCTTTTATTGAAAAATGCGATGTAGATTTTAGTGTTACTCCATTTTATCAATTTATTTCCTTTTTGAATTTTAATCATCAATCATTGACACATTGACCATCAATCGAAGCATCATGTTAATAATTTTGAAAACATTCTCCCAACCATCCTCAAAATCATCTAAAAAAAAGTGTTAGATGCATTCCCAAAAGAAACATTTGAAAACCTTATTTAAGCTAACTTTTGGTGTGTCAAATATCCAAGTAAAGAAACAACCATACGACAATACACAAAACATGAAAAAAAAAAAAAATCTTACCTATAGTGTCTTTGTATGCACTCTCTAATTTTCAAATTTTGTCTTTACTGCGTACTTGGGTCTATGGGCTTGTTTGGTGGGGGGTCCTAGCGATCTGCCCCATTGAATATTGTTGTTCCTGGTGCTCGAAATGGGGGGGGAGTCCTCCCTTGTTGGGAGTACCTTCGGTTGGGTGTTGCAGTTGTCTCTTGATTCTCCGCCCTATGACCTTGACTCTTTTTTTAGGGAAGAGGACTCGACTTCTTATGTGGACAAGTTGGTAGGTGGAAGTTCTCCATGCACGACAAAGTCGAAGCTTGTAGATCCTTCGAAATTCTCCTGCATTGTGGAAGGGCTTGAAGTGTTGGTGCCTGATGATCTTCTGAATGATGCCATTGCGGATCTTCAATTCTCACTTGTCAGTAAGTTCCTCGCCTTTCAGCCTAATATTGACCAGGTTAGAAAATGGGCTGATTTGAAATGGAAGTTAAAGGGCAGTGTGTGAATATAAGTGTTATGCCAGGTGGTTTGTTTCTCTTTAGATTTGTGGTGTAGGAAGATTTTCTTATGGTGTTAACAGGGGGGACCTTGCTCTTATGATAGTGGTTTTAAAAACTTTTTTTCCTTGTGTAAATGGAAGCCGGGGTTTGACCCATATGCAGATTTGGGTACTATTGCTCTAACCTGGATTCACCTACCGAATCTCCCTCTAGAGTTTTGGAACTATGGGATCTTTCAAGGAATTGCTAATTCTTTTGAGAGTGTTGGTGATGGAAAAGGCCACCCAACAAAAATCTTGATTGGTTTTCACAAGAATCTATGTATGTAGCAGCTAATTTTGTTTTACCAACTAGTATTGCTTTAAAATCTAAATATGGTAGATGGATTCAACTAATAGAATATGAGAATGCTAATGTTTTTTGCCAAAATTGTAGACGTTTTAGGCATTTAAGTGATGCTTGTAAAAGTCAATCTTCCAGAAACAATAGAGTTGTTTTGGGTAAGCAGAAGAAACCTTTGGCCATTAAGGCTAGTAACAATGTTGTTAACCCTAATGTTTTAGTTGACAATTCTATGGTGGAACTTTAGATGAAAAATGGACAAAACAAAGGGTTTTCCGATGAGAGTAGGACATAGGCTAATGTTCTTGTAGTCGGTCCTAGGGACATGCCCGATGCTACAAACTTTGTTGAGGATAAAGCCATGGTAGAGAATGGTAATGTTGTTCCATCTCAGGAGAAACAAAATAGTGATAACAAGGCTGGTCAAGAGGAATCATTTCAAGAGGAAAATGATAGGGACAAAGTGGAGGATCTTCAAGTCAAAAATAGTAAAGGTTTGAGGATAAAGTGGGGAACAAACCTTACAAACTAAAAGGCCTAATGAGTTGCTCAAATAAAGGGAAGAAGGTGAAATTACCCTAAAGGATCTAGTTGAAGAGATCAAGACTCCTATTTCGAAGAATCAAGGTACTGCATAGGGCAATGAAAGGAAGGACTAGTTGGAATCCGTGGATTTGTTGGGTAATACCACTTCTCAATCTATTCCTAAGAATTTAAAGGAAGACTAATCAAAAGAAGAATGGACCCAAGTAAATGGAAAACTAAAAAGGAAGAAAAAGGTTGATGTTGGTATGAAAAACAAATAGGGAAGACCTTCACTTAGAGATATAAGGGCTCAAAATACAATTAGGGATGTTGCAATTGGAAGGCAGAAGACTTTGGATGGCCTCTCGGGGGCTAAAAATAAGAAGAAATAATTCGGTGGATTGGGTTTCCCCTCTCAGTTTTAGTTGTTTTTGTTTCTTGCTTTGTTCTCATGAAGATTTTATCTTGGAATATTAGGGGGTTGAATAGCCCTTTCAAACAATATTTGTTGAAGACTTGTTAGATGGATGCTAAAGTGGATATTTTGCTAATTCAAGAAACTCAGATGAAAGAAGTGAATTTTGACAAGATTGTGAAAAATGTTTGGCCTACTGTGGACTATTTTGCTAGTGATGTTGATGGAGCTTCTGGAGGTATTGCTACTCCGTGGAATCCTACTAGATTTAAGGGGATAAAAGGCTTTTCTTGTAAGAATAGTCTTATGGAGTCTTCATTTCCTCTACCATCTTAATTGATATTGATCTAGTTGGGTGTCGTTTTACTTGGTCCAATAAAAAATAGGGAGATCATTTAATTCAAGTTAAATTGGACAGATTCCTGATCTCTAGTAATTGGGACATTATGGCCAAGCTTTCCTTATTGGCTCTTCCTAGGTTAGGTTCAAATCATAATGATCTTTTGCTTTGCAGGGAAGAAACTGTTGTTAGGGGTCCTTTTCCTTTTAGGTATGAAATTATGCAGACTTTCCATCTTGAGTTTCGTGGTTTAATTGAGAATTGGATGAATTCCCCTCGTAATGGTACTCCAATGTACTGTTTAACTCAAAAGTTAAAGAGGATAAAAGAAAAGGTTAAAGGATGGAATAAAATCTCTTTTGGCAACATCTTTCACAGAGAAGGCTATCTTTGCTAGATTTAAAGAAATACATGTCATAATGGAGGGAGGTAAAAATAATATTGATATCTGCCAAGAGGAAAGGGATCTGCATTTGCAATGAGCTTAAAATAAATAAAGAAGAAGCTTTCTGGAAACAAAAATCTAGAGTCTAGTGGTTAATGGAAGGAGACAAAAATACAAAGCTTTTTCATCAATCCACCATGAAGTATCGTGGTAGAAACATAATAAGGAGCTAATTGAAAGAAGATGGAACTACCTTGACGGAGGATAATGAGATTGTTGAAGCTATTGTTTCCTTCTCTAACTTTCAAAACAACTATAGCTCACAACCTCCTAGGTTGGTGGAGTTGCTTGATGTGATTCTGAAGGTTATTACTGATCGAGATCTCAAAACTTGTTGAAACATGTTTCTCTCCAAGAAGTGAAAAATGTTTTCTCTTTTGCGGCTTATAAAGCTCCAGGGCTTGATGGATTTCCCTCAACTTTTTTTCAATATTTTTGGGAGTTGGTGTCTATTGACCTCCTCAATGTTGCAAGAGATTTTTTCAAATCAGGGCATTTATTAAAAAAAATGAACTCTTCTTTTATAGCTCTTATTCCTAAAAAAGATAATATTTCCACTATGTAAGACTTTCACCCTATAAACTTATGTAATATGGTGTATAAGATTTTCTCTAAGATTATAGTTAATAGGCTAAAAGGTGTTCTTAATAAAATGATAGTTGATAATCAAAAAAGTTTTGTTAAGGGGAGACACATTTTAGATGTTTTAACTACTCATGAAATTATCCACTTTGTGGATTCTAGTAGAAGACCGGGGATGGTGCTAAAAGTGGATATTTCTAAAGCTTATGATAGGGTATCATGGCCTTTCCTTTTGGTGGTTTTGCAGAAATATGGGTTTAAAAGGAGGTTTCTCAAGCTGATTACTACTTGTGTTACTCCCCCCAATTGTTTTGTCTTAGTTAATGGTGTCACTAAGGGTTTCTTCTCTTGTGGTCATGGTTCAAGACAGGGTGATCCTCTTTCCCCCTACCTCTTTATCATAGTTGTTGAAGTTCTTGGGAGAAATATTCAAAAATTGTTGAATCAAAGGTTGATTAAGGGGATAAAAGTTGCTTCATCGCTTCCTCTTGATTCTCACCAATAGTTTGTGGATGATACTATTCTTTTTGACAAAGCGTCTACTATAGAAGCTCATAATTGGAAGACTATTCTAGAGGATAATGCCAAGGCATCAAGGCAATTTATAAATTATAATAAAAGTAATCTTTATTTCTTTAATTTGGACCCATTAATAAAAGATAGAGTTATGAGGATTATGGGGTGTCAATTTGTTATTCTTCTGACTACCTATCTTGGTCTTCCTTTAATCTCGAAGAATCCAAGTAATGCCTACTAGAGTCAAATTATTGAGAGGTTTCAAAAGAAGTTGGAAAGGTGGAAATGCAAACTTCTAAGTCAAGCTGGTAAGTTACAATTATTAAAGGCTTCTTTGCAAAATATTCCAGTTTACTATTTATCTCTGCTAAAAATCCTTGCTTTTATAGCTGATTAAATAGAGCAGATTCAAAGAAAGTTCCTCTGGGCTAGGACTGAAGAGTGTTTTTGGATTGTTCTAATTGGCTGGGATAAAGTGTGTGTTCCTAAACAGTTTGAGGGTCTTGGAATAAGAAAGTTAAAGCTTTTTAATATGGTTCTCCTTTCTAAAATTGGTTGGCAATTCCTTCAAGGAGATTTAGATTGGGTTAAAATTTTGAAAGCTAAATATCACAATAATGAGGATCAGGGGTGCTTCCTTTATGCAATTGACCTACCTTATGGTTTGGTTATGTGGAGTAATATCTTGAAAACTCAAAATATTCTAGGGCAGAGAGCAAGAAGAAGAGTGGTAAATGGGAGGAAAACAACTTTTTGGGATTATGTCTTGACCAATGGTCCTCCTTTATCCACTATTAATGGTTTAAATCACATTAACGAAAGTTGCTAAGATCCTATGGCAGACAACTTCATGATTATATTCAATGGGATGGTGATAGGCCAAATTGGAAAAACTTTCGAGAATATCTCTATGGTGGAAGACAACTAAGAAGTGGAATACAACAAAATTGGGAGTTGGCCATTCAAAACCTTTATCAGATTATTGGAGATTGTCTATGCTATTCAAGGAGCAAGGAGGATGAATGGTTGTGGTCTATACACTCTAAGGAAATCTTCCAGTTAATCAACTTATTCCCTATTAGAAAGGCCTCTTACTGTTCGTACTGACTTTGATTGGAGAAAGGTCTGGAATTCTAAACTTATACCCAAAGTTAATTAGTTTTGGTGGATAGCTATTCACAAAAAAATTCTTACGATTGATAATCTTAATAGAAGAGGCTTCTATTTTGTGAATAGATGTAGTCTCTGTTTTAACAATTTGGAAGATATTGATCACTTTTTCTTCCACTGCTCTTATGCTCATGAAATCTGGTCCTAGGTCCTCTCTTTACTTCAGATCAATTTGGCTTTTCCTAATACTCTTAAGCAATTTGTTCAAAGCTGGCTAAGATGCCCCTTCTCCCACAATATTATAATAGATCTTTGGAGAGAAATCCCCCCTTTTGTTGTCTAGGGTTTGTGGAAAGAACATAATAACATAATCTTTAGAGATAAAAAGAAAAACAACATAAAAGTTTTTCTGGCTATCAAACAACAAATACATGAGAATATGAATGTTGTTGTCTACAACTATTCTAAACACATGCTTTCTTATAAGGAGCTTTAGATAAAACAAAATTGGGGGATAAAGCAAGACTTGACTATAATTAATTAGATTCTCAAATTCATCAAAATAAATACTTCTTGGATGCCTCTTGACATTGGTTGGATTAAGTGCAACTTTGATGGTTGCTCTAAAGGGAATCTTGGTTAGGTTGGTGAGAGGGAGTGATAAGAGATCATCAAGGGTTGATGATTGATGAATATGCTAAAAACTTAGGTATTACCACTAATAGTTTTGTTGAAGCAATGGCTACTTGGTGGAGAATTAAAAGAATGAAAGATTTGGGGTTCCCTAAAGTGGTTATAGAAGGCGAATCAAAATTGATAATTGACATTCTAAAATGGGGGGTGATTGGGTCATGGGAGATTTGTGACATTGTGGAGAATCGTAGGTTGATTCTAAGGAACTTTCTTCAGTCCAAGATTGTCCATACTTACAGGGAAGGTAATAGTGCAACAAATGTTGCTACTAATGAAGCCTTGAATTATCAAAACTAGGCTTACTGGGAATTAAATAATATTCCACAACATATAAAAGGTATTCTTTTAAAAGAGAGATATGTGGATAAATGTAATTATTACACTAATGGGGGATGAGTTATGTGATTTTTCTCCTCATTATATGTGGGTGAATAAGATAATGATGATGAGGAATGATATGCATTTAAAAAGCCTTAAGCGTGGTGTGAGTACGTTTTTGGTTAAGGCTAATAGGGGAATGATTTTCTCCGTAAAGGTTCATAATATTTTTTACCTTATGCATGGTTGTGGTGTAATCAACTATGGGAAGTCTGTCCTCTCTTATGTGTGGAATGATAGCCTGATCTGCTTCCTCATTAATGCTTCTCATTTTAATAAACTTCTCACGGGGTATGTTGATATGATTAATCCCAACTATCGAGATTACTGGAAAGTTCCAATCCCTTTTATCATTTCTTGAAGGCATAATAGATGATTTTTAGCTATGAAAGAAGCAAGTTTACTTTGCTTTGTCATTGAAGAAGTTGCTATCTTTGTAATTTTGAACGCATGTGGAAAGGGTTTGGGGAAAGATTTCTTGGTGAATATGGATATTAGTCTTACTGAGGAGGGTATTATGGGAGGCCCTAGGAAGAGATCCAAGCTAGTCAAATGCGACACCCTTCAACAAAATGTGAAGGTTTGGGATTTGTTTGGTAAGGCTAGGTTTACTCCGTTCTTTGAAGCTATGCAGGGTTATAATGATTCCCTCACTTCAAAGTTTACCAATTCTTGGTTCAAAGGCAAGGTGAATGTAGGTGGTCTTCATTTTACTAACTCCTCAATTGATTGTGGAAGCTACTAGGTTGAAGTGCAAGGGCATGAAAATTGTGAAGAAGAGCTCGGGGAATTACTATAATTTTATTGACAAAATTTTCAAAGGTAAGAAGCTGAAACGTTTCCAAAATGGGTATGCTAGACTTAACCTTCCTCCCCCGCATGCACTGGTTAGTCTTCATATTATGAGATACTTTACCTTGGAAGGTCGATACATGACTGTTCATGGGTATCATTTTCCTCTTTTGAACCATGTTAGACATAATGAGAGGGTGAATTTATTGTTTTTTTGTTCTACTCCCTTCAACAAAGTATTGAAAAAGGTGCTTCCCCTCCTTTACATTAGGGTTTGATTAGAGCCCTTTATAAATTTATGCTAGCTACTAGTTTGCCTAAAAACCTTCTTGTCAACTTCATTGATAACCCTCGTCCCCCTTCCAATTCGATTAGAATTGAGCTTATTGAAAGTTAGCCTCACTCTCTGGGTAGAGATTCTCTATCAACGAAGAAAAATCCCAAGAATTCCCATACTGATGCCCTTGACCCTAACAACAATGGTCTCTTGAAAATTACCCCTGAAGAACGAAAGTCCTCTCTTCTTAATCCTAGATCTTCAAAACTAAGAAAGTGGATTCAAAAGAGACTAAAAATAAGGGTTTAATCATTACTATTTTAGATGACCAAGATGGTAATCTAGAGAGTGGAAATTCAAAGAAGGAGAATACTGGTAATGTTCAATCACATGGTAGGAGGTCTACCCGTTTAGCAAATGTTGTTTCCAAGGATCAAGGAAAAGACAAAAAAGGTAAGACTTTGGTTTTTGAGGAAGGTAATGTGTCCTCTGAGGAAGAGTTTATACCAAACAGTAATGATGACAGTGAGGAGTTTTAGTATGATGAGGCTAGTGAGTTGGTTATGGAAGAAGATGAGCTTCAAGAGGAAGATAACAACCCTGGTATGGATGATGGTTATGCAGATAGGGATGAAAAGGAGCCTGCGGTGGATGGGAACCAAAATGAAAATATTTGGGTTCAGGAAGAGAACAATATGGCTGTGTAGAAAACTCAAAATTTTGTGAATGCTCTTGAAGGCTTAATTTCTCAAGTGGTAGACCTTAATGCTCACATGGCTAGTGTAAAAATGAAATTAAAAGGGAACAATAATAATAATAAGTTTAAAGAAATGGAGAATGCTATAAAGAATCTTAGTTTTTTTTATGGATGGTATGATGAAAAAACCATTATGGGAATAGTGTTTGGTAAGGAAAAGTTCAAGAAATGGATAAGGAAGAAAAGCCAAACTCTCGGAATGATGGATGCTAGTAAGGAGGAGAACACTGGGAACGAAGAGAGCTGGAAGGAGTTTGTGGTTGTGCTCTAGGAGAACTAGAATCTTATTAATGAATCATAATGTTCTTGCTCTTCTATTTGTTTTTGTTTTGATGGTTCTTGGCTTTTTGATGCTTTGTTATTGGCTTGCGAGCCTTGATATCTATGACTTTTATTATTAGTTGTTTTAGGGTTGGTTTAGTTTGTTTTAATGAATTCAGTATGAACTGGTTATATGTTAGTAATGTCGGTAATAGTTTCTTCTGCTTAATTTTGTTATAGTTGGGTGCGTCTGTGGTTGTCTTGCTCAGTCAGTGTTATGATGGTTGTTTTTGTGTTCTAGGTGTTGGTTCTTTGGTGGCCTCTCTAGCCTTGCTCCTTTTTGTACAGGGTCGAGGCCCTTTCCCCGCTATCTTAATAAAAACCTTCATAAAAAATGATCTTAAATTTATACATTTAAAAGAAAAACCTCAAACCTCTAATCATGCTTGTGGTAGTAGTGTTTCTTGTTCTTGTATTTATTCTTTCTCTTAGCAATTATTGTGACCTTAGCCTCCCTTTCATTCTTCCTCTTGATTTGAGTTATTTTTCTTCTCTTAGTAAAAGTTGCATTTATTTTGT
This sequence comes from Sequoia sempervirens, assembly GCA_007258455.2. Classification (NCBI taxonomy): domain Eukaryota; kingdom Viridiplantae; phylum Streptophyta; class Pinopsida; order Cupressales; family Cupressaceae; genus Sequoia; species Sequoia sempervirens. The sequence goes on along the minus strand of VDFB02026653.1, from coordinate 35,610 downwards.
AACAACCACAAACATGAGATATTCTTGAAAGCATTATTGAACCGTCCAAGTGGGTTCTTAAATCTTCCTTGATTATCTCCTTGAGAGATTTCAAAAATTATTAAAGAGAGCCAACCTTCATGTTGTTTTGAGTTACTCATTTTCATTAGGGACCCTTAATTATTTTCAAATCATTTGTAAACTATGAGGTGGCTTTGAAGGAATTCCAATACTTTGATCCTTTCTACACTAGTTCACATGTTAGTAAAGATTAATCATTTTTTCAAACAATCAATTTGATTGAGTATGGGTAAGTTTAGTGATGTAGTTGGGGTACAATGCCTGTTATTATGTTTTGATAATATGGTTATTTGACTCTGTATCAATTGTTTGTCGGCTTTGGATAGTTATAAGCATTAGTTGGTTGATGTTTGTTTTCCTCTTGGCAATTGTTGGGTCATTTAAATAGATTTTGTATAGTCAAGGAAAGCAATATGATTTAGTCATATTGAGTTTTATCCTTGGCTAACCATATTTAGTCTACTATAATAACTTCATGTGTGAACAAAGATATGCTTTTACTCTTCTATTTGGTATGCATTATTAATTATGCTCATTATTTTAAGCACTCATTTTATTAGATAGGAGAATAAGCATTGGCATCGTTGCCTTAAAATAAATTGAGTCAAATTTGAAAGGTTCATGCCCTTAGACCCCAAAAAGATCAAGTGAACTATAAGGATTGTAGAGCAAAGAGAACAATGGAGAAAATTATGAGGCACTTGAGGAAAATACTACCATATAATTCCCAAGTCGGAGTCCTTCCAGAGAACACAGTTAGAGTCGAAGCCGAAGTGTAAGCTAAAGTTGAAGTCAAAACATAAGCCAAAGTCAGAGTGCAAGTTAAAGTCAAAACCTCAATCTAGAAAATAAAAAATAATCCCTCCACAAGAAACTGTAGGAGTAAGGAGTGGCAAGAGATAGCGAGACATCTACCCTTATCCAATGAAGTTTGGATTGATCTCTCTAACCAAGTAGACAAACCAACAAATGAAGATGAATTGGAGTAGAGTTTAAAGACTCCATACTCAAGAGGCAATGCATGATTGTTGATAAAAAAAAGGTGGTTGAAGGACGCAAACCTAAAACTCTTGGGCCAAAAACATATAAAATTGACGACAATTGCTTACAAAACATTTAGGCAAGAGAAGTTGAGGATTCTCTTACAACCAAGAGTGCAAGTGAAGCACCAAAGCTTGTGAATTAAAACTCCTTGATAAGTTGATTTGAGGCATTATCGTTGCATGAGAATAGGATGGTTACTCCCTCATCAAGTCCGAACATTGAAAGGAAGAAGTTGTTTAAATTCATAGGGAATGGGTCAAAGGACCTTGTACAATGTTGTAAGACTTGTGAAATGATTTGGATAGCAAGTGGCTTGGAAGAGGGTAAATGCAAGCTAATGGGTTCACTTTTAGTGAAGTGTTGGGATTGAAAAAAGTCTCGACAGGGATGGGTACCCGTTTCATTTTAAAATGGGTACCCATTTTCATTTACATCATATTCTTGCTCTTTTTTAGAACAAGAACATCTTTTTGAGTAGGTCTACGTTTCATAAAATTTGAAATTTGAAACCCATCGTTTCTTTTGTTTTGGGCTTGGAAACCCAACCCTCTACCTTGGACCTATAAGTACAATTCCATGAAAAACAAAATAAATTTGACTTTAGCAATATGGTTGATGACATTTTTTTTTACCAAATTAAAATCCATTGTAGATGATATTGTCTACTTTTCAAATATGTAATTTTTTTTATGATTGTATTTGTTTTTCCATTTCTTAATTAATTTCTAAGGAAACTCATCCATAAAATTGAAATGTCAAGTATTCGTATTTTTTAACATTTAATTTTTAATTTTTAATTTTTTAAATTATGTTATCAATCTAGATACCATTCTCTACACAGTGAAAAAAAATCATTTTATGATTAGTTTATCTCAAATTATGTTTGTCGTACACAAGAGGTTTTCAAAAAATAACAATTACAGTCAATAAAATATATATATATTTGGAAAAGAAACTTCATCAAACTTCACTATAATACATATATCTCCCCAAAAAGAATTAGAAAAATACTTTTATTTAGGTCAAATTATGTTTGTTATACATGTGCATGCTATGCCCTTAAAAAATGACTTTAAAAAAGTGATTTTTGTACATCCTATACAAAATTAACTTGTATCATCTAGGTATTAGAATAAAGTATATATTTGAAAACTGGATTTAAAATCTACATTTCATATTAGTAGACTTTTTAAAGATTTTGTGTAAGTGTTTCAAATTTTTACTTCAAGTATAACAAACTTTATTTTGAAGAAAAAACATTTCCACTTTTTGGCAAAAAAGTGAATCCAACTTCTTGCACTTACCTAAAATAGAGTCTATTGGCTACGATCCTTTCCAACATCCTTAAGAGGTATAAATATTGATTAGTACATAAAATTCAATCCAACCTCCAAAACTACATGGGAGAGATTAAAGAAAACTTTTGAGGAAGAATTCAAATTACTAAGAGATGACAATAAAATTATAGTACAAATCTATAATACAAAGCACGCATCATGTTTTGAATCGTTAGCCAAGGAGAAGTGTATTGTATCTTCTCAATATTAGAAATAATGTTGTTGTTTCTATTTGAATTCCAAACTTGGATATACACATATCATAGCCACAAGGGTTGGGTACATTCTGAAGTGCATGTTAAAATACAAAGTGTGTTTTGCAGCTTGCAATTTGTTATTAGAATGTGACTCACAATAGTCAAATGCACAATTTGTTAAGTATATTATGAGTTGTATTTGATCATATTCTCATTATCTTTTGAAGAATGAGTTGAACTTGTGGAGGTTGAAAAACACATGTAGTTCAACCAACAACTTTGTATGTAGCCTAAAATTGTAATGTGCATATTGATATGTAATTACTTATACAAATGCATGAAAAAATATAGAACAATGTAAGACGTTGGTTGCGGTGCATGTGCATGTGTTATGTGAGAAGAAAGATTAAGAATTCAACCAAAACCTTATTGATAACCTCAAATGACAAAATGCATTTGCATTGTTGCCACCAACTTCAAAGGTAGAATATGTTTGCATCTGTTGATAAAATAATGAATTAGTAATTGAGTGATTAGGATAGGCATAAATGTGGAACAAATCCTAAGAACCATGATGTAAGCCAATGTAGGTTGAAAAACACACTGTGTAGTTCAACTTGCAATTGGACATACACAATGAAAGCAAAATCACAACTCTACATCCACATAAAATGAAGAGTTCAATTTATTTGGGGCACACATACCTCTTTTATCTTAGGAGAAGGTTGTAAAATCCAACCATTTCTTTGATATAACTTGAAATGAGTAGAAAAAAACTAATTTTACGAAGCATAACACATACACACATGCAACTTTCTATGCAACCTAAAATTGTAATGTGCATATTGATATGTGATTACTTTTACATATGCATGACACAATACACAATAGTGAAAAACACGTTGGTTGTGGTGCATGTGTATATCTATTATGTGAGAAAAAAAGTTAAAAGTCAACTGAAAGCTTGGTAATAACCTCCAATGACCAAAAATGTACTTGCATTGTTGCCACTAGCCTCAAAAGAACACGTCTGAATCCGTTGATAAAATATTTAATTAGTAAATGAGTGAATTAGGTTAATCATAATTGTGGAACACATCCTAGGAACTGTGATGTAAGCTTCTACAAGTTGTAAATCACACTGTGTAGTTCAACCTGCAGTTAGACCTATACAATGAAAGCAAAATCACAACCCTACCTGAACATAAAATGGAGAGTACCATTTTGTTGTGGTGCACATACATCTTTTACCTAAGGATAAAGGTTTTCAAATCCAAACATTCCCTTCAGGTTACTTGAAATGAGCAGTGTCAATTGTGTATTGTGAAGGATACCATATGCCATAAAGTGCATGTAAAAAAAGACATGTTTTCACACCTATTTCTTATAAGACATTCATAACTCTACATATAGCCATTTGCATTTCATGACATTCTTTGTGTATAACAACTTGGAGCTTTCAAAACACACAGTATTTTGCAACCTGCTCTTCATTTGACCAATTTTATTTTAAAACCCTATGACTATAAGAAACCAAACAAAATATTAACATTGGTTGTAATTTGTTTTCAGGATTTTTCAAATTTGTGGTTCTTATGTTCATCTCATTCTTTTGTGGGTGGTTTGAAAATTTAGCACAAACTATTGACGACATGATTATAGTGTGGTTGGGTATGAGAAATTGTAGTTTTCAAAACATAACGTGTTTTGCAACTTGCACTTCACAAGGTACTGAGAAAAACCATGATTTCTAATAGTGTACCATAGAATAGTGTATTCCTTTTCCATTAACCACAATGGTAATTCTGATATTTGAATTGCACAACTACACTAAATATACACTGTTAAAAAACACATCCAGTTTGGGTACATTGTGAATTGCAGGTTAAAAAGCATGGTGTGTCTACTGGTGAGAATAAGTTCATTTGGAATAAGTTAACTTACAACCATCTATTCTCACAATTCTCAAGGTTTCTTCTCTGCATATAGAACACAAAGTTGGAAAAACTTTGAATTACAGTTAAGGGCTTTCTGAAGTTGAATTATTCACATTTTATCGCTAAAAATAGAAACCCAACTTTATCAATTTCATTAATTTGTGCTAAATTTTCATAGCATACCTCAAAATGCCCAAAATATGGGGTCAACATATAATTAGGAAACATGAGAAGACTATGAATAATAGTAAATTAAAGTAGTTTCACCATAGCCATAAACAAAAAGTGTGATATTATAAACTAGAATGGAAGTTGAATCGTTCACAATCTACCATAGAAAACAAAACCCCAACGTACCGATTCCAATAGTCTGTGCTAAATTTTCATATGGCCTACACATATATGAGGTGAACATAAAATTCGCAAAATTAAAAAACCCAAAAAAAGGCACACAAAAATATGTGGAACTTTATGCTTGGTATGACAACAGCTGTTCTCCTTACAAAATGCGATAACTAAGACAACGAAATGACGTTTATGGACATACATAGAAACCCCAGTGAAGAAGAAACAAAATTTTCTTTTCAAAACACCTCCATTCACTTCTCCACAGTTTCTAAGCAGAATGAAAAAGTGACAAACATTTCCAACAGATATACATACCTGGTAAACGCTATCACTCAAATTTTTTCCAGTTCACGGTAAGAAATCAAATTTATTGTGATTTCTTCTCTGCATAAACAAATGGGAGTTCAGAACACTATCAATAACTGTTAATGGTATCGGTTCCACATTACTCATAAACAAATACTAACTTGTTATGCTTTCCCCCTTATGTTTGTCTCTTCCAAATTTTTTCCAGTTCACGGTAAGAAATCAAATTTATTGTGATTTCTTCTCTGCATAAACAAATGGGAGTTCAGAACACTATCAATAACTGTTAATGGTATCGGTTCCACATTACTCATAAACAAATACTAACTTGTTATGCTTTCCCCCTTATGTTTGTCTCTTCCAAATGTCTGTCATACAGTTTGTGAGCTCCCCTTACCCTTGCGAAATGAAATGAAGCTATTTTTCTAGGCTACTTCTAAAATATGGAATGTGCAAATGAAAACACACCACTTTTCAAACCATCATTTTGAAAAATGTTGACGTACAGGGCCACTCCAATCTTCCATCGTTTTTGAAAACTCTTAGCATACGGGGTCTCGTGTTCATAGTCAATAACGACACAAGGCTAAACGTCCATTCGTCATACTCCTCCCTTTAATCTCATGCCACTGTATGGGGGATGGGGCATAATGTTATGATGTCTCAGTAGAAGACGTTTTTTTGGGAGAATAGCCCATGCACCCAAATTGAGTTTTTTCAATTTGTACACGAGCTACTCTAGGGATTTATTAGGCTTTAAGGTACCAAAGCAAATGAATTGAAACAGACAAGAATTCTTGAAACCACATCTATATGCCTATATTTTTGTTTTGTGTATTCTTGTCTAAACAATCAAAGAGTGTGAGGTTTGGGGATAAGCATCTAAGTTTATTAGTCTGTTGTAGCCATCTTCATAAATAGGAGTTGAATAGGGGGCTTGCAACAATCAAAGATGATGCCATTTTAATTTCCTTATTGAACATAAGATTGAGCAAGTGATTGAACTAGGGTCAAATACCCATGAAAGTGGCTTTTCTTTGAGGTATGTAAGCATCACCAATGGACTTATTGCAAACATGGAGGCAGGATCTAGCCTAAGACAAGCAACAATTGGGCTTTCACAATTTAAATAGTAGTTAGAAGTCTAAGCTAATGGTCCATGAACATGAATGTACATCCAATCCAAGAAAGAAAATAATGTGACTTAATATAATGTGAATTTGTCTTAGCATTTGAAAACCTATTATGAAGTTGAACCTTCTTATATATATTTGAGATTTTTACATTTAGTATTGACTAAAATTAATTTTAAATAAAATTTGATTCTCTATGATTTATGTGTGATTGTAAGAGGGTTTGCGTGATTACATTAGAGCTACAAATAAAAAACTAAAGACAAGTGAGTTGGAAGAAGCTTGACTATATGAAGATGCTTGACTTGAGCAATGCCCAAGTTGTGTTTTGTTGCTCAAAGAAGACTCATTTAGTACTTGTTAGAATTGGCTATGGAGATAGCCTGCCAAGATCTAGAGGCCAAATGGAAAGCACAAATAGAGAATATGAATATGACAAGAATAAACTATATTCTTATCAATTATGTAAATATGATTCAATTGATGTATATAATGTATGAGACACCCCTTGGTTATATAGATAAGGTGAGACATAAGATAACATAAGATTATGACAAGTGTCTTAATCTTATGATATGAGACAACTTATCACAACTACCTAGGTCAAATGTGTTGTAAGTCAAAAGATAAGATAACAACTAATGACAACTAACACCTTTTGGAAAGATTCCTTCCTAGGACGTAAATAAATTTAAAATGTAAATAAGTCCCCTAAGTCCCCTAGAAATGAATTAACTAGGTAGAAGACTTTATTTACACCAACACCCCCCGTTAAGTGCAACTTAAGGAGTAGAAGATTATTATGCAAATGAAATAAAGATGCAAGAATGGGTCCCAACTACTAGGCCATGTTAGGTACCCATGTACATATGCAAAATAAATCTCTCACAAATGGAGAAAAGGAGAAAACCGAGTGGGACAAAACCCCTCCCCAAAAGAGAGATGAAATACAATAATTAAATGCTCTCAATGAAGAATGAGAAGGCCAAAACCCCATGCGAGGAAAAAGACGCCCTCATAAGAGAGAAGAAGAAGAGAGACAATGTATCCCCCCTTAATGGTGAGTCTCCTACAATGATGGTAGAAGCTCAACATTGAATGCTAAAGATGATTCAATCTTATTGAACAACGTTCCTCCCCTTAGGAAGAAACAAAACCATGAATGTATGCAATAGTTCCCAATCCTGAAAGGAATACGAGGGAAGATAGATGATGTATGATGATGTCTCTGAAGCATGCTCAAGTGTCTCCATGTCGATGTTGAAAGTTGAAACACTCCAAACAAGTGTTCTAGGCCACATTGTTGAAGAGGACAATCCAAAATCTAGTAGAGATGAATGTAGAGCACAATCCAAAGAAAAAGATATCCCCTTTGAAGACAAAAAAGCCTCCTCCAAATGTTGTCCAAAAGCATCCACAGTCACGTCAAACTGCAAAGAATGATAATGTAGAGAATGAACAAGAGGGTCAAAGTGTTCTCTCATAACAATTGAAGAAGGATCTTCTCCATCAAAGAGAAGATGAATGTCACCAATGATGTCTCCCAAATCTACAATATGAGACTCCACAAAAAAGTTTGAAATATCTATCAAGAAGCCATTTAGAAGACAATATATATCCTACTGCACTGAATCAAAAGAAGCCATATCTATAGCAATACAAGCATCATCAACTGCAACAGTAGATGGAGGAGATGAAATGCATGGCTCAAGAATTGGATCTAATGTAAGAACTCCCAAGTTCAAGAAGCCAAATGTCTCCTCTGAATCATGGTTCATACTAGAAGTGTGATCAACAATCAAAAGAACAATGTCACCATCAAAAGCAAAATATGCAAAGGTATACAACCGAGATGAATGATCAACCATCCCAGTAGCAATGATCTCTCTACTCTCCAAGTCTCGAATGATGACTAAATCAGGTGTGAACTCCACAGTCTTCCCATCTCCACCATGTGTAATCTAATATATGGAAAGAAGATTGTTCGTCAAATGAGGAACACACAAAACATCCCAAAGAGTTTTGTCCCCAAAACTAATAGATCCCTTCTGAATTATACTCATGTATGTATTGTTTCCCATCAAAATAGTTGACATAGTATAAGGCTGAAAAGAAGATAGTATAAACTGTCAGGATGCCATATGATAAGATGCTCTTGAATCTAGAATTCATCTCCCTGATACAGGACCTAAAAAAGCACAAAGAGCAAGTCCTTTATATCTTGATGGAGAAGCTTGACCTTTGTCCTTTTTAGACTGTTTTGAAAAAGAAAGAGGTGATTTGAAAATTCTAGAAGGAAAATCAATGTGATTCTTTTTGAGAAGATGTTTCAACTCATCAATATCCTTCTTATAATAATAGTGTTCTTCATGTCCATCCTTCCTGCAATATGCACAAGTAGGCCTCTCCTTCTTAGATGAATTCTCTTTGGAAGAGGATTTTTTCTTTGCTTGATCTGAATGTTGATTATTCTTTGCTTTCTTATGTTTCTTATCTAATTATGATCCTTTCACCTAACTAACCAACAATGCCTGAGATTTAGAAGTCTTGATGAGACCCATTGAGATAAGCTTTTGTTGCTCATGTATCAACATCTCAGAAAATTATGCAAATGAAGGTGTAGTATATGCAAACCCCATAGTCAATCTTTGAGTATGAAAGCTAGAAACAAAAGAAACATAATCAAGACCAAGTTTTTTAATTTTATTGTAGACCAATTGAATGCCCTTCTTATCAATTCCACATGCTTTACATTGTTCTTTTAGATCATTAACCTTAGTGATGCAATCTTGGATGTTGTCAAAGCTCTTAGGATCAAGGCTCATCAGTTCATTATCAATTTGATAGCCTCTTACTTCATCTATAATACCATACAATTTTTTCAATTTTTTCCAAGCTTCATGAGAATTTTTACATGATTCAATTTGAAATAATTTTTTTTGAGAAACTAGTCTACGGAGACATCCAAGAGCTTTGATATGTTCAATCATCCATTTTATCTTTATATCTGCATCTGTAGGTTTAGGTACCTTATTTTCAATATATAGAGAGTGACCTTCAATCATTAAAATACTCCATGCATTTTGATGCCATGTTGAATAATCATATGATGTGAACAAAGGAACCTTAGAATGATCCATGAAAATGAGAGAGCACAAGCAAACATATCAAAAGAATGCACCAAGAGACCCCCCCCACCAAATCACTCAATCAAGAAACCCCCCAACAATATATGAGCTTGGCACTATATGATTAGTGCATTTAGAGTTGCTAGATGCCAAAAAGCAACAAGCTAGACTTGATCTTAATACATACAGATTGCCAAATTTGGCCACATAATCAAGTATAACTTTTTGGTACAAAATGAGATCAATCTGATCACCACCGAAAAGTACATGAAAAATTATGCTCTTTGAAAAAAAACTACATGCAAAAATGTTATTGTAGGAGCAAGATATGAACTCCTAAAGTTCCCAAAAACAAGAACGATGCAACAACACCTATGAGAATTTGCAATTTTTGAAAAAAAATAGACCAAAACCAAAATCTGATTACACCACTGTGAAGAGTGTGAAATTCTATCCCAAATAAAAAAAAAAATTCTCAAAAAAGGGAGTCAAAATGACTGAGTTATGGCCGCTTGAAGTTGGACTACAAAACTAAACACTTCATTGGTGAGGGGGGCAATTTTTTTTTTAATGCTAATGTCACTACTGACACAATGATGATGTCATCATTTCACATGATCAAAATTGGCATCCTCCTAGTTGTCAAAAAAAATATGGCCTTGGCTGACGGAGTATGCTCAGTCTCAAAATATGCTGACAAAATATTCCCTCAGTCAGAATCTTTGGTGAATTTGAGCAAGAATTAGAATATTTTGATTTTGTCGCCCACGGTATAAAGCAGTCATTAGTTTTTTTTTTAACATCGATGAAATAGGTTTGACCGTTCAGAGGATATGGTGCCACTAAAAGGCACCACGTGGCAGCCCGTGGTAGGTGCGGGTACCCTATGTATGTAGCAATGCCTGCAATTTATGCCCACATAAAAGATTTCTTTCTTTTTATTTTTATAAAAATTTATGAATAAATAATGAAATGCTAAATATAGTTTTCAAAAACAAATTTCAATTTTTTTTAAATAAAACCAAAAAATTTTGATGATACCAACAATTAATTTGTCGTATGCATTTACGATGTCTACTTGGGGAGTCGTACGGCTCCTTGGGCAATTGTTTTTTTCCTTGGTGGACAACTACTCCAATTTGGATGATTTGGTAGTCAATCTTAGGGTTTTTGGCACTTTTGGACGTGATGGAAGGGTTGGATTTGACCCAAAATGCTCCAAAATATAGCTACCTTCCAGATTTGGCAACCACATTTCAACTTCAAACCCTCATGGATTTGGCCTCATTGTCTGATTTGGACAAAATAAAAGGAAAAATCGACTTTCTCGAACCTTTTGAACTCAATGGTGAGGTCTGATTTGCACCAACAAGCTTTGATTTGAACTTGCAATAAAGAGCCAAAAGGAGGAACCCCCCCAAAATCTGATATTTCTATCAATCTTTTTTTGATTCTCCAGATCATCATATGATGCAAGAGAAGAGCATACTCAAATTTTCAAGATTTACCAAGATCTCTCAAAAAATGGCTAACCAAAGGCATAAAGAGAGAATATGAATATGACAAGAATAAACTGTATTCTTATCAATTATGCAAATATGATTCAATTGATGTGTATAATGTTTGAGAGACCCCTTGGTTATATAGCCAAGGTGAGACATGAGATAACATAAGATTATGACAAGTTTCTTAATCTTATGATATGAGACAACTTATCACAACTACCTGGGTCACATGTGTTGTAAGTCAAAAGATAAGATAACAACTAATGACAACCAACACCTTCTAGAAAGATTCTTTCCTAGGACCTAAGTAAACTTAACATGTAAATAAGTCCCCTAAGTCCCTTAGTAATGAATTAACTCTAGGTACAAAACTTTATTTACACCAACACTACTCATGAAGCTTATGGCAATATTGCAATTAAAGTTTCAAAGAAGGCCTAATGAAAGGAGGTGCAAAGAATGAAGATGGGATGGGGATGTTTTCTATTCTAAAGAGGAATTCAAACTCTAACATGAGCATGAGAGTGTCATGGATTGAAGAGAGAATTATTAGACGTTGGAATTTGTGATGTTGGTCTAGTAATGTCGAGATAGTTCCTTTAGCTAATGAAGGCTATTATAGTGTCACTTAAAACTTAAAAGAGGATGTCCCAATGAGAACTGACATAATAATTTTTGTCTCTTCTTTAAGTTAAGCTTAGTTCAATATTTGTATTTAGAAAATGCTCTTCATTAAATGTAATGTTTTATTTCTCATAAGGTTGGTTGGGGAAGAGGATATTTTCGAGTTCTTTGTCAATTTAACCTATAAATATGTAGAAAGATGGTGTTCCATCATGTTGGTTATTTTTTTTCTTCCCCCTTCTTTCTTGTTTTCCAATTAATGGATATTGTAATCTAACATTTTATACATTAAATTCATGAGTATATGAAATACTCAAAAGGTGTTTCATATCACTAAGAGTTTGTTGATGGAAAATTCTTTTGTGGTCAATTTGAACATTTTAGTTTAGTTCTACCCTAAAATATATATCTTGCAAAACAAAATTTATTGGAGTTTACTTGCAACTTGTGCCTAAAATATAGTAGTTACAAGCTATTCCTTTTAAGGTTTTCACTTTCTTAAAAGATGCACCCTCTTATGTGTTAGTTGTGAATCATCAAGTCAAGCAAAATAGTGGTTATAATTAGAAGTTTCCTACTCACCGAGTTGTGTTTGGAGGACAAGATTCACATGCTTATTCACTTATTTTCCTTTTTTGCATTCTTTTGCAATTTTTTATCTATTGATTATATTAGGGTTAGTTTAGAGTTAATTAGAATTAAACTTAGAATTTCTTGAATGTATTTTGTGTAAATTGGTGAATCAAATGCAAATTACAAATTTAAAATCTTGGATTGAATGATAGGTTGAATGTTTAAAAGGAATTTGTGCCAAATTGTAAGAGCCCTTAGACAACTAATAAACACCTCTATAATTAAAACAAAAATAGCTCATAGTCTATCCTTTAAAGTTTATATTAAATCCAATTGAATGGGTTAGTCAAACTGCTTGCTTGTTTGGTGACTCAAGTACTTTTAAATTCACATATAATAATTTTGGAGATAAAAGGAGGGAGTAGAAATAAATTTTTAGTGGATTGTGCAAAAACAAAACATTGATAAGACCTCATTTTGACTGCAAAAATGCCAATATAATCCATAGCAATTCAAACAATATAAAAAGCAAACAAATTGGAAAAAACCCAAAAATAAATGAAAACATGCACAAGCAAAATCTTTTTCATTTTGCTACTAGACTTGGTGATCCAAGGTTGAGCTATAGGTTAGGTGGTTGTCCTATAAGCATTCTTATGAATCTTCATGAGCTCCCTTGAGATTTGTATGGACAAATCCCTTCCTTTTCTCCTTGGGTTCAATAAACCACTTAAAAGCATACAAAGACATTCAAAGATCTAATTGTGCAACATCAAATCATGCACAAATATTTTGCTTATGATAGTTGCCTTTTCTTTATGTAGTAACACATAGGAGTGGTATACACACTTTGAGGAAAACTTAAAACACTCTTCGAAAAAGTTTGATGCAACTTTTTTTAATCAATTAAAATTATCATGGAATCAAGAGACTCAAATACAACTCCAAACAATAAAACAAGGGCCTTTAGTGAATCAATTTCATGTTTTTCTCTAAGATTTTGTAGGACTTTAGAAAAGGTAATCACTCCATACATGTCAACAATTAATGAAATTTTGGATTGCCATAGATAGGCACTAATACCATTTTATCAAGTGTTCATTAGACAAGCACCAAGAATCCGCGTTTAGGAAGATGCTTGGAAGAAAACTCTCAATCTTGAGAAAATGGGTTGTGGTTTTATGCAATCCCAAACATATTATCCATCTAATCAAAACTTAATCCTCTATTATACCTAACAACAATGATTGATTCCTAACTCAATTAATCACACCATTAGTTAATGCAACCTTATCCCGAATCAAGTATATCAGAATATAATCATGTATGGATCTCAACAAGATCCAATTAGTTATTTCCCTCAACAAAAATAGGTGGCTTATCAATATACCAAGACTTTCTACCACTTAAATACATGAAATTGCATCAACTAGTCCTTGTAGATTTATCCATTACATTTGTAAGGTCATATCAATAGTTTTTCCCTAGTAAGACCAAGCTACCTATTAGTGCAATCCATATGTAGTTTTGCAAGTAGCAAGGCTTCCCCTTTCCGCATATGGGATGTATCCAAATGTTATCCCCTTCAACAACATTCCATAATATTGTAACATCTCACATTATATACCTCAAATAATATCACCACAATTTTTTTGTTATAATTTTCAATTGAAGTTGTTAAATGTTTCAATTTGTATGCATAATTAGGCATTTGTCTGTATGGGACATACATCCATCCATATGGGATAAACATTCATCTATCCATCAAAGATAGACATCTATCCAAACGAGATAGGAATCCATCTAAACTAGATAGACATCTTTCCATATAAGATAGGTACATGCTTTGGCCAAAGACTTAGACTAATTGAGACCATCTAGGTCATAAGTCACTTAATGTAGTGATGTAGGAGCATCAACCTCCCACTTTTGGTTTGCTTTAGTTTTTATTTTTAGTGTGCAAGTCTTATTTCTGATTTTTTATGTGGAGGCAAATTTTCCTTGTGTTGGCATTGACCCATTCCACATTAAAAGTGTTAACACACTTGGCCAAGTTTTGACCCAGTCCATTTTAAACTTCTAATGCCCTTCAGCCTGCAAAATCACAAAAAATAATTAATTTAAATTTTTTGATGAAGCTGGTGCAAAATCCTTTTGCAGATCTAATCCTAACCTCTTTTTGTCCAATGTGGCCAATTTTCATGCCAAGATGCCTTACCGTTGGTGAGATTTTAAAATTTTAAGTTTTTGTCTAGCAATATATAAATGATGTTAGCTATTGGAATCCGTGCATCTGGAGCAAAAACGATTCTTGGGTTTTATTCTAAAGAGCTCATGCTTCTTGTTGTTCAAATTTCATGGAAAACAAACCTTTCAGTTGAAAGTTATGAAAATTTTCATCTTTAGACTCAAAGAGGTGATTACAAAGTTAAAAAAATTACACAATCCCACCTGGGTGGAAAGTTAGAAAAAGTTCACAAAACCCCACCCAGTGGAGAGTTAGCAGAATTGTTCAAAATCCCACCAAGTGGAAAGTTAGCAAAATTTCACAAAACCCCGCCTAAGTTAGCAAAAGTACACAGAATCCCGCCAACGACATTTGAAGCTCTTTTTTCAATTTTTTTTTTAAAAAGCGAGCTACCAAAATGTGAAAGGTCATATTATAAATGATTCTTTAAAGATGAACAGTTACGAATCTGAAAATTCTTGGGGGAAATAAAGGCTATATATATTATATATTTTTCTTAGTATTGAGGAGATCATTTTTGAAAGCTCAATATTTTATAGACTTTGTTGCTATTTTTTTGAGAATGAAATCACTACTTGTCTTCGTGCATTCAAATTGTGAGGAAAATTTGATGTTCTTAAATCTTTGTGTTTAGGAGTATCTTAATGCTATACTTTACCTTTGTGTGAGTTGCGCATTTTCTTCATGATAGATTGCATTTTCCAAATAATATTGAGTGTATCATTTTATTCTTTGTGATTTTCAAGATTAAACTAGTCTTTGTGCCAATATTTTATTATCTATATCTTGCATCTGATATTGGGTTTGGCCTTTTCTTCTTTCTGGTTAAAAGCATACCTTAGTTTTATTTTCAATTCTTCTAATTCCTTGAAGATCATAAGAGGGAGTTGTACCTCTAAAATTTAGAGGATGATCGCTAATCCAATACCGATCTCCAAAGCTTGTGGTAACTGATTTGTCTTCATTGTTGGGCATATTTGAGTCATTTATCTAATTATTTAAAGGGAACAATCTGTTTACTAATAGATTTTTGGCGACTCTACTGGGGAAAGAATCAAAGTTCTTGTGTTTCCAAGTGTTTTTATTTTCCCATAAATCTAAAAAATACCTCCTTTAAAATGGAGGTTGGCGACTTTGTTGTTTGGGATCTGCCCAAAAAATATTTTTGGTAAAAGACCCAGCCATTCTTGTTCTAAATCTGCATTATGGCGTTGGTTTCAGCCCGATCATGGTGTGCCCAATTTGGACCTTTAATGCTGCCACAATATTCAGATTTGCCTACAGGTTCAAGAAAACATTTTTTGAAGTTTAATGGAGAAGATTCACAAGTTATAGATGACCACATTCGAGCCTTTGCCGTAGCTTGTGGCGTTTTGGGGGTAAGAGAAGAAAATGTTTTTTTTAGACTATTTGTTGAATCTCTCATTGGAGCTACTGTTGTTTGGTTTCAATCTTTAGAAGATGGATGTATTACTAACTGGGACAACATGAAGAAGAAGTTTCTTGGAAGATTTAAACCAGTTGTTGATGCATGTGCACTCTTGTCTCAATTTTTCAACCTCAAAAAGAAAGAGGGTGAATTTATAAGGGAGTTTGTAGAACGGTTTGACAGATGCCTACAAAAGATTCCTCATAATCTCCAGCCAAGTAAAGAGCTGCAAATGACCATTTTTGTTGGAGCATTACATCTCGATGTCCATTTTCTCTTGAAGCAAAGTAAAGTAAGTGATCTTGAGATTGCAAAACAAGAAGTTGTTAATATTGAAGATGATTTTATTTTATCTGGGTGTGGAAGAAAGATAAAGTTGAAAAGTTTTCACAAAATGGTATGGTTCAAAAGCATAAAATTTTAAAGTTTCAAAAGAATAATTCATCAAATCTCTTTCGCTCTACAGTTGAATGTTCCAATCTCACAATTTTTTATCAAAGTCATTTTCAGAAAAATGAAGTGATGTGAGGACTGAATCTTTTGATGTTGAAATTTATAATCTTAACTATGAGATAGATGAAGATGATTCAAATTCTTCTAGTGATGAAGAAGATTACTCTTCTTGTGAGCAATCGGTATGTATGACATCTTCTACTTTGGTTGTGACAAATACTGAGGATTCACCTGCTATTATAGATAGTCCAGAATTAAACAAGAGTGAACAGTTGTTGATGCCTTCTTATCCTCCAAAAATTGAAACTTTCAAATTTGAAAGTATTGATATAAATTTATCAAATGATTTGGTTAACATGAATATGGAAGTTCAATTTTCAGAAAAAGAAGATGCCAACAAGTTATCAAAAATGGAGGCCTTCATCTTTGAAGATGTCAACATACAGTGTGCAACTAAAAATGAAAGTAAAAATCAGCATTAAGAGGTAATTGAATCACCAAACTCCTTTTCTACTTGTATGCAACTTGAATTTGAAACGTTTTAGTTTATTGGTGAAGCTCACAAAGATATGGCAGCAGATGAAGAGGTAATGAACCATCCCGTTCTTGAATCTTTTCATTTTGAAGAAAATATTACACAAGATTCAAGTTATTCCAGTCCAAATTTTGAAGCAATATGTGGGATGGATACAAATGAAAAAGGAATTGAGATAGATAAAGTGGTGGTTAAATTTGATGAGTTTGTTGATATTGCAAATGGGGGTCCAAAGTTTTTAAATAATGCAATTACTCCCACATGTAACAGCCAAGAAGTTTTTTTATCTCATGATTTATATGTGGGGTGTCCAATTCGAGGGTTGGTTTCTTTTTGTTCAGAAAATCAAGTGCAACATGATATTATAACTGACATTGCACAGACAGATTTTGGTGATTTTATCCAAGGAAATGCTGGTACGAGTCATTTGATTGCTGAAGTATACAATGAAGAATGACTTTTTGAGCATAAGACTTTATCTAGAAAGTCTTTACAGGGTGTTGGTTTTATTTATTTGATGGCAACAGTCGCGTGTTGGCAATTAGATGTGCATATGATTATTAGTCACCAAGCATTGTTCTACACAACTTGTTATTTCTCCCAGCCTGTTAATGGATTTACATGATTATCTTGGAGATCATTTGAGGTAGGGTCTTCCTACCGTGTACATAGGAGGAGTTTTTGATGTGTTGATAGCTTAGTTTCCTTTCCTGCTTTGTCCAGTTTTTGGCTTGCTCTTGCTCCTCCTCCATGCTCTTTGACTCTGTAGCCCAATGGAATTTAAGCACTGGTCCATGCTTGAGATTCTAGATTCCTTGCTTCGTCCTTTACAGTCCTCATCCCCTAGATAGAGCCAATTGTTGGCCAAGTTTTTACCTGGCCCATTTTAAACTTCTAACGCCCTTCAGCTTGCCAAATCACAAAAAACAATTAATTTAAAAAAATTGATGAAGCTGGTGCAAAATCCTTTTCATGCCAAGATGCCTTGCCATTGATGTGATCTTAAAATTTTAAGTTTCTAGCTAGCAATATATAAATGATGTTAGATCTTTGAATCTGTGCATCCGAAGCAAAAATGATTCTTGGGTTTTATTCTAGAGAGCTCATGCTTCTTGTTGTTCAAATTTCATGGAAAATAGACCTTTCAGTTGAAAGTTATTAAATTTTTCATCTTCAAACTCAAAGAGGTGATTACAAAGTTTAAAAATTTACATAGTCCCGCGTGGGTGGAAGGTTAGAAAAAGTTCACAAAACCCTGCCTGGTGGAGAGTTAGCAAAATTGTTCAAAATCCCGCAAAGTGGAAAGTTAGAAAAAGTTCACAAACCCCCCCCCCCCCTCCGTGGAGAGTTAGCAAAATTTTTCAAAATCCC
The DNA here is from genome assembly GCA_007258455.2 of Sequoia sempervirens. Lineage (NCBI taxonomy): Eukaryota > Viridiplantae > Streptophyta > Pinopsida > Cupressales > Cupressaceae > Sequoia > Sequoia sempervirens. The sequence goes on along the minus strand of VDFB02026653.1, from coordinate 17,382 downwards.
ATTAGGTGGAAAGTTAGCAAAAGTTCACAAAACCCCGCCTGAGTTAGCAAAAGTACGCAAAATCCCGCCAGCGACGTTTGAAGCTCTTTTTTCATATATATATATTTTTTTAAAGGCAATTACCAAAATGTGAAAGGTCATATTATAAATGATTCTTTAAAGATGAATAGTTACGAAACTGAAAAGTCTTGGGGGAAATAAAGGCTATATATATTATATCTTTTTTTTAGTATTGAGGAGAAGATCATTTTTGAAAGCTCAATATTGTATAGACTTTGCTGCTATTTTTTTGAGAATGAAATCACTACTTGTCTTTGTACATTTAGATTGTGAGGACAATTTGATGTTCTTAAATCTTTGTGTTTAGGAGTATCTTAATGCTATGCTTTACCTTTGTGTGAGTTGCGCATTTTCTTCATGATAGATTTCATTTTCCAGATAATATTGAGTGTATCATTTTATTCTCTGTGATTTTCAAGATTAAACTGGTCTTTGTGCCAATATTTTATTATAAATGTATCTTGCATCTAATATAATATTTTTTCCTGATATTGGGTTTGGCCTTTTCTACTTTCTAGTTAAAAGCATACCTTAGTTTTTTTTTCAATTTTTCTAATTCCTTGAAGATTATAAGAGGGAGTTGTACCTCTAAAATTCAGAGGATGATTGCTAATCCAATAGCAATCTTTGGAGTTGTTGGTAACTGATTTGTCTTCATTCTTGGGCATATTTGAGTCATTTATCTAATTATTTGAAGGGAAAAATATGTTTACTAACAACACTAACACCACGTGGGAAGGTAAAAATTGTATAAGCAAATTAATACATTCCTATACCCACATATGAGGAGAGGGACAGGCAGTTGAAATTTTAGTTGTAAAATGAAAACAATAAAAGATGAGAAACTCATAGAGATACATACTCGTGGCTAGAGGAGATGAAGGCAAATTTTAATTTTATACAAAATTAAAAACCTTAAGTCCCCCATGGCTAGGAGGAGATAGTTATTTACTTTCAGTTATAGTTTCTTTGGTAGATTTTTTTTAGTTACCACTTTCAGTAATCAAGAATAGTTTTCAACGTGGGGTGAGGAGAGGTTGGCATGGAAGTAGAAAGGAAAGAAATAGTTGAAGAAAGTTAGCATAGGAAAAAGGAAAATATCATATTTTTAGCGTGGAAACAAGGCAGTTGAAGGAAATTTGGCGTGGAAAAAGAAGCTGAGGCTGGCACATGAAGAGTAGAGAAGGTGTCATGGTAAAGGCAGAAGCAAGGCGTGAGAAAGGAGCATGAACAAGGGCATGACTACTAATAAAGAATAATTTATTATAATTGTTGTGTGTTAATCCTTTCATTGCATTGTTCATTTTCTATATATTGTTGTCCCTTATTGATGCGTAATGGTGGTTAGTTTGTTGTGCAAATGTGTAAAGAGAGTTGATGAGGTTTTCCAGTAAACTTAATATTGGTCACGATGATTAATTTATTGAACAAACATTTCAATGGAGGAAATTGGTGAAAACTTTGCTTTTGATTGCCTACTCATTGATTAAAGCCCACGTGGTGTTGACATATCTAGTTTTTATTTGTTGTTTGTCTATTGTTGAAGACTAAATTAAGATAAATCCAAGCTAATTTCAGAAGTGGAAAATAATCATTGTCATCAAATTTTGGTATCATAGTAGCAAGTGATTAGGCAGGGTAAAGTTGGGCAAGATGCCACCAAGAAGAAAGCCAAGAGGAGGTGCTCGAGGAGTTGCCAGAAGAGGTTTGGATGAATTAACTATTGAATTGTTGTAGAATCTCATGACAAGAATGGATGCCATAGAGCAAGCACAGAGGGGAGGATTACCTACATGAGATATAAGTGACAATGAAGAAGAGGAGCAACTAGCCAAAGAAGAGGTGGTTCATGGAGAAGAAGAAGAAATTGATGGGGTTGGAGCCAAGCCCAAGAAAGAGGTTTTCACTTACTTAGGAAGCCTCAATGGAGAAGAACTCATTGATTGGATCAATGATCTTGAAAAGTATTTTAAATATGAAGAAGTAGCAAAGGAGAAATGAGTCAAGTTTGCATGCACAAGACTCAAAGGCCACGCTTCTATGTGGTGGGATTATTTTTAGTCAGAAAGAGAGAAAAAAAAGGAGAAGATAACTTCTTGGGATAGAATGGTTGCCAAGATGAAAGCTAAGTTCCTTCCTAAAGACTACTAAACTAATCTATTTAAAATATTACAAAACCTCGAGCATAAAGAGATGAGTGTGAAATAATATACAGAGGAGTTCTATAATCTTGTGATTCAATTAAGGCACAATGAAGAAGATACGAAGAAGGTAGCTAGGTACCTCAATGGATTGCAGTATAGTTTGCAAGATGAATTGAGTCTTTTGTCACCTAGGACTCTTGAGGAAGCATATCAATTTGTTATTAGATCAAAGGATAAGCTTATGAGAAAGAAAAATCAACAAGGAAAGGGTAGAGGAAGAGGAGCAAGAGGAGGAGGGAAACACTCTAATAGAGGGCAGCAACACCATCAAGGTGAAGAAGTAGACACTTCTAGCATACAAGCTAATCCAGAAAGAGGAGCTTTCCAAAACAAAGGAGGGAGACCATTTGGTAGAGGAGGATACCAAGAAAGAGGAAGAGGCTTTCCAGGAAAGTGCTTTAAGTTTAACAAGTTTGGTCATAAAATTTATGAGTGTTTTGAGTTTATGCAAGAAGGTCACACAAGGCCCGAGAGGAGTAATCAGATTGTGCAAGAAGACCAAGAGAGTGTGGGTTCACCATCTCATAACTTAAAAGAACCTGAGATAGGAGATTCTTTGTTGTTCAAGAGAGTATTTTTGAAGCTACCAAAGGAGAGTCCAAAACTTGTACAAAGGAGAGCTTTATTCAAGACTAATGTCAAGGCTAAAGGTAAGTGTTGCAAAATTATTATTGATAGTGGTAGTATAAATAATCTTGTGTCAAATGAAATGGTGAACAAGCTAGGTCTTACTAGAATCAAACATCCTAATCCCTATCAAGTTTATTGGTTGAGAAAGGGGCATCATTTATTGGTAGATGAGCAAGCCTCTGTAGAGTTTCAGATAGGTAGTTATAAGGACACTATTATGAGTGACATTATTCCCATGGATGTTTGCCATGTGCTTCTTGGTAGGCCTTGGAAATTTGATTGGAGAGCCATACATGATGGAAGAAACAATAAAAATACTTTTCAAAAGGATGGTAAAAAACATACACTGTTACCCTTGAGAAGAGAAAGGGATAATAAGAGCAGCAGTACCAACAAGGTTATGTTGGTGAGTGGCAAATAATTTTTGTGTGATTTGAAGAAGGAAGAAGTGGGATGCGTTGGTACTCGATCCTAAAGTTTCTCTTACCTCTACTAAGTTGGATGAGATACAAGACATATTGAAAGAGCATATGGAAATTGTGGTTGTTGATTTTTTGAATGAGTTACCACCAATGAGGAGTATTAGTCACCATATGGATTTGGTTCTAGGGGCTAGCCTACCAAACAAGGATACATATGGATTGAATCCCAAAGAGAATGAGGAGATTAGAAAGCAAGTTGAAGAGTTATTGAAAAAAGGATTGATAAGGGAGAGTCTTATCCCGTGTATTGTACCAACAGTCCTAGTGCCCAAGAAAGAAGGTGATTGGAGAATGTGTACGGACTCCAGAGCAATCAATAAGATTACCATCAGATACATGTTTCCTATTCCAAGAATGGATGATTTAATGGATTGTTTGAGTGGTTTTATGTATTTTTCAAAGATATACTTGAAGAGTGGTTACCATCAAATAAGGATCAGACCTAGGGATGAATGGAAGACAATTTTTAATACTAATGATGGTCTCTATGAATGGTTGGTTATGCCTTTTGGGCTTACTAATGTACATAGTACTTTTATGAGGCTTATGAATGAAGTCTTGAAACCATTCTTGGGGAAGTTTGTGAAATTATATTTGAATGATATATTGGTTTCTAGTAGGTCTAAGGAAGAACACCTAGAGCACTTAAAGCTAGTTATGACACGGTTGCATGAGGAGAAGTTGTGGATCAACCTCAAGAAGTGTACCTTCATGAAGACTGAATTATTCTACTTGGGTTTTTTGGTATCTAGAGAAGGCTTGAAGATGGAAAAGGAGAAGGTTAAGGCCATTTTTGATTGGCCAACACCTAGGGGTGCGTATGAGGTAATAATTTTCCATGGACTTCCTAGTTTTTATAGAAATTTTATTAAATATTTAGTAGCATAGTTGCTCCTATACTTGACACTATAAATGGACATAAAAAGCAGTTTGAATGGACTCAAGAGGCTGAAAATGAATTTATATTTCTGAAAAAGAACGTGACTGGACAATATATATGTGGAGTGTGATGCTAGTGGCTTAGCAATAGGGGTTGTCCTAAGACAAGAAGGGAAACCAATTGATTATTTCAGTGAAAATTTAAATCATGTTTAGAATAAGTATTCAACTTATGACCTTGAATTTTATGCATTGGTTCAATATTTGAAGAATTGAAGGCACTACTTGCTTCCCAACGAGTTTTTTGTTTATACAAATAACCATGCACTCCAATTTATAAACAACCAACACAAGCTGAATCAAAGGCATTGAAAATGGGTGGAGTACCTTCAGAGTTTTAATTGTGTGTTGAAACATAAGAGTGGGCAAGAAAACAAAAAAAATGGTGCATTGAATAGAATAAGTCTATTGCTACAAGAGATTCAAGAAAACAGTGTTGGGTTTGAGAGCTTGAAGGAGTTGTATGAAAGTGATGTAAATTTCAGAAATGCATATGAAGCTTGCAACAGTCCTATCAATACAGATAGAGAACCATGAACTGATTTTATGTTGCGAGGGAGTTTATTGTTTAGAGGTAATCAGTTGTATGTTCGTAGAGGTTCAATGAGGGAAATCTCTTGAAGGAGAAGCATTGTGGCAACCTAGCAGGGAATTTTGGGCAAGACAAACTTACCGACAACTAAGTACACATTATTATTGGTCACGAATGCTTGTGGATGTCAAGAGGTATGTGGAGAGATGTAGAGTATGCCAACATGCAAAGGGTGATAGTCAAAATATTAGTTTGTACCAACCACTACCTATGCCAAATAGACCATGGGATTCGATGAGAATGGATTTTGTTGTAGGATTACCTAGAACTCAAAGATGCAGTGACTCTATTTTTCGTAGTTGTGGATAGATTCTAAAAAATGGTTCATTTCATTCCTCACAAGAAAACTAGTGATGCAACAAATATAGCTAACTTGTTTTTCAAAGTGGCGAGGTTGCATGGTATACCCAAAAGTATAATATCTAATGGAGACACTAAGTTTGTGGGTCACTTTGGAAGAAGTTGGGCACCCATCTTAGTTTTAGTTCAACTTACGATCCCCAAATGGATGGTCAAACAAAAGTTTGGGTAATATGTTGAGGTGTCTTGTTGGAAACACACCTAGTAATTGGGATACAACTTTAGCACAAGCTAAATTTTCTTATAATGATTCTCCAAATAGGAGTATAGGTTTGAGCCCATTCCACATTGTCTATGGTATGCATCCAAGGGGTGTATTTGAACTTAGAGATCTTGGTGATTTCAAGAGAAGTACAAATGGTGAGGATTTGCTAAAGGTATTCATGACCTTCATGAAGAGGTCAAATTGAAGATTGAGGGGAGGAGCCAATAGTACACACAATATGGTGATAAGAAGCTCAAAGAAGTACATTTTAAGATTGATGATCTCATTTTGGCTCATCTCAAGAAGGATATATTTTGAAAAGGTGAATACAACAAACTAAAAAATGAAGAAGATAGGTCCTTGCAATATTCTAAAAAAAAATTCTCCAATTCTTACGAGATAACTTTTCCTTCTTATATGGGTTCTCGCCCATTTCCAACGTAGTTGATCTCTATCCCTACAAAGGTGAGGAAATAGATTGAGTAGCAAACACAAAGCTAATTCCAAGTTGGAAATAGCAAGTGACCAAGTTGACTCTGATCGACATTGAGTGCATCTTCGAGAAGCATTTGCTAAAAAAGACCCAAGGTAAGGAATATTTCCAGTACTTGGTTAAATGGAAGGATCATCCTTTGGATGATGCTACCTAGTTATCAATTGTTGAGACCTCCAAATATGGTCATAGTATTGATGACCTCATGAGCATGAGCTCAAGATTTTTATTTTGTTTTTGTTTCTAGGGGAGCCTGATGCAGAAGCATCAACCTCCAAATTTTGGTTTTCTTTGGTTTTATTTTTGGTGTGCAAGTCTTGTTTCTGATTTTTGATGTGAAGGTAGATTTTCCTTGTGTTGGCATTGACTCATTCCACATTAAAAGTGTAACACACTAGCCTATGAAACCACATGGGAAGGTAAAGATTGTATATGCAAATTAAAACATTCCTATACCCACGTATGAGGAGAGGGGCAGGCAGTTGAAATTTCAATTGTAAAGTGAAAAAAGAAGAAGGAGAAACTCATAGATATACATACCCACGACTATAGGAGATGAAGGAAGATTTTAAATTTATGCAAAATTAAAAACCTTGAGACCCCACACGACTAGAAGGAGAAAATTATTTGCTTTCAGCTATAGTTTCTTTGGTTGATTTTTTTCAGTTATCAAGAAAAGTTTTCAATGTGGGGTGACGAGTGAGAGGTTGGTGTGGAAGTAGAAAGGAAAGAAATAGTTGAAGGAAGTTAGCGCAGGAAAAAGAAAGAAAAATAGAATTCTAGCATGGAAATAAGGAAATTAAAGGAAGGTTGGAATGGAAAAAGAAGTTGAGGTTGGTGCATGAAGAGTAGAGGAGGCATCATGGTAAAGGAAGAAGCAAGGCATGGGAAAGGAGCATGAAGAGGGGCATGATTGTTGATAAATAAGACTTTATTATAATTGTTGTGTGTTCATCCTTTCATTTTATTATTCATTTGCTATATATTGTTGTCCTTTATTGATATGTAATGGTGGTTAGTTTGTTGTGCAATTGTGTAAGGAGAGTTGAGGAGGTTTTATTGTTTTCTAGTAAACTTAATATTGGTCATGATGATTAATTTTCCGAACAAACATTTCAATGAAGGAGGCAATTTATGAAGTCTTTGTTTATGTTTGCTTACTCATTGCTTAAATCCCACATGGTGTTGGAATATCTAGTTGTTATTTGTTGTTTGTTTGTTGTTGAAGACTAAATTAAGATAAATCCAAGCTAGTTTCATAAGTGGAAAATAATCACTGCCATAATGTAGACTACACTTCTCTATTGGAAGTGCATGGAGATCACCTTTTATCAAGAGTATGTGTGTGTGTGTGGCTTGAGCCCTGCCTCATAACTCAACCTAAAGTTTTGGGGAGCCAAGAAAATCCAACCAAGATTTATTTTGAGTACATAATGAATATAATTTTAACTCAAAATCATTTTGAGATTTACTTTTAATTTTTAATCAAATGATCCATTTAAGTGTTAAGTTGAGAGAATGATTTACTTAATTCTTTGAGTAAGTTGAAAATCCAATCTTTAGAAAATCCCTAACCTCACACTTGAAAACCTACATATCAGAAACCTCCTTTGTTCACCAAATTGTCTAAATACTCACTTATAAACATGATCAAGGTGTATTATACATGTAGTTCTAATTTCTAATATATGTTTTATGTAATTGTATAAGTAGGTACCCAACACCTTCTAAAGTATAGCTTCTCTAAACAGTTCTTCATCAATTGTCACCCACTTATGTGAAACAAGGCAGAAACCTAATTAAAAATACTACTTTTCAAACACGCTTTATGGAGGTGTTTGATGTTAAGCTTTGATTGTGAAAATTTTCATGTATACCTAAAACATTTTTTATTTCTTTATTCAAATGGTTATTGGTTTTCTTTATTAGGTGATATAGCATATACCTAAGAAATTCACTTTTAAGCAAGTGCATCATAAATTTAATCATTTTAAACTTAGTTTACTCTTAAGAATCTATTCCTTAGCGGGTGATCCCACAATATTTGGTTACACTTTTGGAAAAACTTGACATTGAATTGAACTTTTTTAACTAAATCTTCACTTTCAGACACCTATAGCTACTAAACTATGTGGAATTTGAAGATGATGAAAACTAGTGATTTGTGGCATTTTGTCTGTAGATTCTAAATATATATTTTTTAAAAATTTTGGAATCAAATTACATTTATCTTTCCATCTCCTTTGATAATTAGTTTTTAATAGTAAACAACATTTTTTAAGAGTGATGTTTACTGTATAACACAACCTTTTTTCTATGAAGGACAAAATTCTATTTTTTTCAAATTTAGATTTGTAACTACGATATCTAGCTCCTTCATTTGGTTTCATAGTGTTTTATTGAATATTTTTTTCTTAATTAAGTTTTGAAGTCAAACCAATTACAATTTATACATAGGTGTACTATATAACACAATTTTTTTGGCATGTATCAAAAGAAAAACAAAAATGGATCAAGGACATCAATAACAAGCACCTAGATTTTTTTAGATTTTTTTGGTAATCTACTAATTTCCCACATGTGCAGAACAAAAAGTTTGATTTTTGGTGAAAAACCTACATTCACAAGAAATAAAAAATAAATATAATAATCAAATGAAATATATTTAAAGTTATACTTTTTGGGAAGCTTATAATAAGGACTGCATACTTACAAAATATAAATTTTAAATGAATTCATTTGATCCCCCAAAAGATAAATCAAAAGTGGTTTTTTATCAGCGTTTTGATAGGTGTAGAGGAGACTCCATTATAGGTATGGTTTAAAACTAGCAGGGTTATATCCAAGGGGATTTGATCTAAGGGGGTTTGATGAAACCCTCTTCAATTAGAATCCTTTAAATGGAACCTTTTAATGCTTAAATCATTATATTTTCTAAAAAGATGTGATTTTAGAAAAAATCAAGATGTCCTAAAAAGTGTAACCCAGTATTGTGGTAGCACCCTAGCACAACTAACTATATACTAACTCAATTCACTAGGATGGTTAAATGTCTAACAAAATAAATCATAGCCATGGTTACCCAACTAAAATTGAAATGCCATGACAATGTTACGTAGAATTTATGTTGATTGAAAGTGTTTTGAAAGAGTTCATGTTCGTTAGTAATCCATTCATTAAATCAACACTTCTCAAACTATCCTCAAAACATATATAATATTTCTTATTCATTACATCAAATTACGTCATTATCAAAATTATAACTACTAAAACAAGGATAACATTATGTACTCTAAACTCACATAAAGAATTCAAAGTCAATTCCATCTATACAATCTTGACTACTTATAATCAAATTAAAATAAGATAACCCATAAAATATATGCACAAGAATAACTAGGGCTATCAATAACAACTTGAAAACTAATAAAATAAGAACTGTAACTATCAACTATAACATTTGGTAACTATGCATAAATGATACAAAAATATTTTGATAGCTATGCAAAACAATAACCAACATGATAATAACATGATAATAACATGATAACTAAATTATTTTAGATGACAATAGTTCTTCACCTAGGCAAAATGGTAACCACTAAACAAACTTTTTGAATGGCTAAGTGAAAACAACTTAATGGTAAACGACACTAGGGTGTTATATGATAATCATTTATCTTATTTCACAAAATTAAACACTCGATAGGCAAATGAATATAAAATTTAACTATGCAAATCTTTTTTGATTCAATATCAAGGAAATTAGAAGTGTACACCTAATTGATACATATTCCAAGCAATAACAATGGTGTCAAATTGGTAACTATTAGCATCAAACTCTAAGGTATACCATTTCAATAACTAAGTAATACAAATGAATACCAAAATGATAATAATACAATATTAATGAATATAAATAAATAACTATTGTATATAAAATAAATGAATTATAAATTGATACTTAAAGAATATCACCTTGACGACTAGTGCATCTTAATAAATATTAAATTTTTAACTTTGTCTATTCAGTTATAATAATTATCACATTGATGACTATTATATTTTATTTCATGATCAAATTATCTTTGATAATTATAATCTACCCTAAAATATATAATAACCATGATCAACATCATGTAGATTTTGAAACATCCCAATCTTGTTTTCTACGTGGATTTCTTGAACTCGGTATTGAATTCTTTCACCTATAATAGTTTATAGAGAGTTCAACTACTCACATTATTCGTTGTTCAATAATACCATTGTTGCATTCAAGGATTCTCTACAACCTTTTTGAATGAATATAAATATATGCTTAGGAAAGACAATAGCAACACACCTTTGAGTCATTAGCCTTCCTAAAGACTATCACACGGTCCCTAATGACATTATAGAAGATAAAATTAGAGTACAACCACTCATGATCTTGATATTATTTGATTGCTAAACCTTTTTTAACTTGTTATTGGATCAATAACTTATATATTAATGTCAAACAATTAATTTTTAGAACTAATATTTTATAATTCCAATAATTATTCAATACAATCTAATTGTTAAATTCATATACTAGATAAACTATTTATCAAACTATAGATTTCTAAAATCTATATTCTAATAAATAACAAATAATGTTTAGTCTATAACTTTCTAGTGATCATTATCTATTGAGTAGTAAATCCTATACATATAATACTAAAACATGAACAACTACTTAAACAAATAAAATATGAGAACATATTGGTAGTGTTAACTTCTGCCAATAAATAGTTTAATTTCCTTTTAAGTTATAAAATTAATTCTTTGACATTTAATGTAATATTTTGAAATGGTATGTGTTTAAAGAAGAGTAGCACAATTGTAGGTAATTACATATCGGTAAGTATCGAGTTTGAAGTGACCATGACTTGCCTTGTGCTTGTCCTATTACTCACTACCAATACCAGTTTTTTATCAAGTATCACTCAATAGTAGGTGCTTTGGATTTTTTTAAAATTAATAAGTTTAAACAATGTTGTTGTGATTACAATATAGTGAATGGGATGAGATCTTATCAAATGAGCTAGTTGATCATGGAATTGGGCCTTGTAATTATGATTACCTAATATCTAATGTATTTTATATATGGAAGCTTATGGAATGTATATTTGGCAAATTCTTAAGCCTTGCCTACTTTTCTATATCATACACCAATCTCAATATATGGAACAATTTGATAAAGGAGCAAAAAAATATGGATAAATATCTAATGTTTTCTGGAATTTGTTTGACCTGGGTGTCTATTTATAGAAAAAATTGCTCCCAAGGATTGACTATAACTTTGAAGTTTGAATTTCTATTATATTTAGAAACTTTTTTGAATTTGGTAAGTGGGTGTTTTTTAGGCTTTTGAGGAACCTAGTGATTAACCATTGAAATTCTTATTGCAAATCAAGCTCAAGTTGCATGAATATTTTGTAGTGAAATATATTGGTCTTGGAAGAGAAAACCAGTTACAAGAACACAACTTTTCTAACATATGCTAACATTTCATAAAAAAAAATATAGATTTTAAACCACAAAATTGTTGACATCATATTAAAACAAAATTGTTTCAACTATCATGACTATTTGATATATAAAACATCTAAAATAAAAGTGGCAATTTGTGCAGAAATTGCAATGCCCTCACTGTATTTGCTACTTCATAATAATGTTGCTCAGAAAGACATTAGTCTCCATAAAAAAACACACCCATCTAGGTACAAATCCATAAGTAAACAAAAAAAAATGCATCAAGTTTGCATTTAATATAATATATTTGTAGCCTAACCAATATAGGAGAAACATCACTCGCCAGTCCAAACAAAACAACATGCACCTAACAAAAAAAGAGATGTTGGAAGCTCCAAAAAGATTGTTTTTTTTTTAAATGTTGAAATGTTTAAAGATAAAAAATGTTGCCAAAGCATGATAATTTGTACAATATTGATATGTTTTCAAACAATTTTGATTACGATAAATTGGGAAGGCCCGAACCCATTTACAACATAACCATGAAGGCACAACAGAGGGGTCTCACAAGCTGTGAGACAATAGAAAAACTCAAGAATAAAGACCAAAAAAACCAGTAGGAAGCATAGAAAGAAACAAGACCAGCCAAGGACCAACAGACAGGACCAATTGTTGTTCTCCAAGAAGATGAGGACCTTTAATGGCTTGTCACTCCTTGGTGAGAAATTGAAGTTTTTCTTCAAAAGACAAATCTTTCAGATTCTTCTTTCTTGTATTGTTCTTGGAAGTAGGCGGTGCAATCTCCACATTATTACCTTTTTTCCTAGCGCTGGTAAAAGGGACCTCAGCATGTTCCTCTTTGGCATGTTGAGCATGACAACTTTTAGCCTCCTACTGAAATACTTGAATGGTGACCACCGTGTTCTTCACTATTTCCTTGTTGTATTCAATAATCTCCTACAAAATAATGAGGATCTTATCTTGATTGCAGTGGAGATTAGCAACCTCATTCTCAATCTCATACACTCCTTAGAGGACTTGATAGTATTTTTGTTTCCCCAACCTCTTTTTCCAGATTGGCCCAATTGTCAAAAGTTTGTGTAATTCCTCTCAATAACTCACAGTGATCCACATCCTCCTCTTCACTCGAACAATCTTCAGTCTTTTTGAGTACAATATTCTCTAGGTTTTGAATTTTATCCTTCACTGTAATCAATTGGGTCAACTGCCACTTGAGGATATCATTTTGAATGTTAGAAGCTTTGCAGAGCTCATCCAATTTCTCCCTTAGGGAGGCATAGTTCACACAATGGTTAGGGTGTCCATAGGAGTATCCTCAAGCTCTTGAGTCTGGTCAACATCCAGCTTAGGGGAAGAGGGGGGTACAAGCAGAAAATTTATGCAAATTAGGTTAACCAGGGGAAGTCTTTAGGGGTAGCATCTAGTGATGGGGACCAAGAGGAGTTGAAATTGTCATCTGAAATGAAAATTTGGGGGGATTCCTCAAAAGACACTTTTTTCTTACTAGAGAGAGTAAGGACATCAGAGGTTTTTCCTTTAGAAGCTCAGGGGGTTAGACCTTGTGACGAGCAGTGATGGAGGGGGGTGGAATAAGTAGCCAATGAATGGGTAACGAGTTTACCCTTTGAAATATCAGTAGCACTCTTGTGAACAAGGGTTAACAACACGAAGGAGGGAATATAAGGTTGGAGAAAGAACCACATTATTCCAATAGAGTTTGCAAATCAAACCCCAATGAAGGGGCACTGACTTCCCATTTTTTTGAACAACTTTAACAGATTGCTCCAATGAGGAGTGTATCCAAAAAGCAAACATTTTAATATTGTGGCTAAAATGATTTTAACATGGGAAATAAATGGGCATGAAATCTTTTAAAGTGGTCATTGAGGGTAACATACTTCATTATTACCTCAACAATCTTCTTCCACACATTAGGCAAGTCTTCTCTATTGTAACCATTCTGCAATCTATTAACTTTCTCACCTTTCTTTAATAATTTCTCCATATCTCTTTGGTAGTGCCCTTTAGGTTTTTTTAGGAATATTAGCTACTCAAGAGGGAGGTCCGTAGTCGTTGATATAAGCTCCAGAGATACCGAAAAGGAGAGGCCTTGACAAGGCCTACCTTCCAAGAATTCAAAAATTCAGCAAAAAGGTTAGGGTCGTGACCCTACATGGCTTCAATGTATGAGGAGAGATTTCTTTTCTATAGGATAGGCCATAACTCAGGGTCATTTCTTAGAGAGTCACAACTCTTGGGATCTTTTGAACTAGATCCCCACCCATATCAATTAACAAGTTAACAATGAAACAATAGTTTAAAACCAGCCTCTGATGACTCCAGAAACTTTTAGAAACCATAGATGAGGTAAGCTTGATATGAGGAGCCACAAAAGAGAAGCAATAATTATCTTTCATGCAACTGAGATGATATGTGTTATCATAACAATCGAGAGAGAGATATAGATCAATCTCCCGCATGTTGTACAATTTGAAATGTCACTTCATTTATGATGGATTTTCTCATGTGTTCCAAGATCATAAGAACATCATCCTAAACTTTAATATTTTTAACCAAGACTTGTAAATTGACCATCCCATTATAACTTGAATTCCCTTCCAAATAAACATGCCTTATCTGGCATTGTCCTAAACCCATCATGTATAAATGAGCAAAAAAAATGAGGTCGCGTAACGACTAGCTAGGGGAGACTTCACCATTCAACATCATGCTTGTATTCCTGAAGTCCACTTCAATAGCCAATTTAGTGAAGCCTCTATGATTAGCCAGTTAAATACCATGATAGGTCGCTGCCACCTCAACAAAACTAGAAGTCTAGGTGCCAAGATTAACCATGTAAGAAAAAATCATTTTTTTCCTATGATCTCAGAGGATGCTACCCCCTCCCACTCAATCCAAGTTCCCTTTAGCAGAGCCATCAAAGTTAATTTTAAACCAGCCAGGGGCAAGGGGGGTCATGTTTTCAAACAGCTGTCAAAAGATGAAAAAAATTTAATGCACATTAGATATTATGTGGCACAGTTATCTTCAAAATTATACATACTTTGACAATATTCTTGTATGTTGATGTTGAACATAAGAAATATGTGATAAAACATTAATTGCAAGGTTTGGCTAGTAGTGAAATTCATTAATAATATCAACAATAATAGTTGGCTTGCGTTCTCCCTACTTGCTCCCAAAATGAGATCTTTTGAACAGGGTATGAACATCCATCAGAGTCTCATGGTAGGATATGCGCAAAAAAAAAAAAACTGGATTTTTTTAACATTCTTTAGATCTATCAAATAATTGTAATTGGCAGGTGTATAGCCATCCTCCCATTAAATATCATACTCAAATACATGTACAGTCAACAATCTCATATCTTAAAAAAATTGAACAAAAAGAGGGGGAACAATAGGTGCTCTTATCTGTAAATTCCTTTCAAACTACTCTTTCTCTCATAGTCGATCTTTCTCCTTTGTTTGGTGTTTCCAACTTTTCTTCCTTCTCTAGCATCCCCCCTTTTCTGATGGGTCCTTTTCTAATGAACATAATTTTGCATCAGTGACATATTCATTAACAAGACTATACTCCTACATGATCTAGTTGGTCTATTTTGCATGAGGAACCCAACCTTGATAAAGCTCGGGTGTCTTCTTCTAACCCATAATTATCCATTTGAGACAATCCTATGGTCACTACTGATGGTCATCCAATAGTCGCTCTCTTAATGGGCAAAGGTGGGTGCACATAGTCACCAAAAGTATCATTTTCCCTGTCGTTAGTTGATGGAGATCCAGGAGACTTCTTTTGCAAATGTATATTAGCAGAAGATCTCCCAGCTCCACCCTTTTTCCTAGGTAGCATAGCTATATTGCTTCGTCTAGCTGCTAGTTTGTTGCTTGAAGAAACTGGCGTGCCTTTTTTTTTGGATTTCCCCCTCAACTATTTCCACAAAAGAAACAAGCTTTGCTTGCTTCTTAGTC
Organism: Sequoia sempervirens; assembly: GCA_007258455.2. Taxonomy (NCBI): domain Eukaryota; kingdom Viridiplantae; phylum Streptophyta; class Pinopsida; order Cupressales; family Cupressaceae; genus Sequoia; species Sequoia sempervirens. The sequence goes on along the minus strand of VDFB02026653.1, from coordinate 1,908 downwards.
GATTTAAGCCAACGATCTCTTCACTCCAGTCCTCTATTGCACTATACCATGCATCCTCCGAGAGGCATGCAAACTGTTGGTTAATTTCCCCAAGAAGTGAAATCTACTCTTACAAAACTCCTCCTCCCTAATATATCCTACAATGATTCTCTCCTAAACTCAAAACCGCTACCAAATCATATAGTGAGTTGGTCAAATAGGGTCTATTTATTATTTTTATAATTAGATTGTAAATTACTCATAAAGAAGTGCATATGTATAAAAGGTTTATGATCAACATTGATATAATTTAATTATTTAAATAATTAAAAATTGATGTGAAGATGTTATGCTTGTGAGTGATTAATGAAGAAAGAAGAGTTGTGATATCCTTCTCCCTAAGAACCTACATCATTCTAGTGCATATGAGTTTTCGGATTTAAAACATCATCTAGCACTAGATGAAAATTTAATATACATAAATCTAATTTAGTATCACATCTAATGATAGGTTGGCAAGTTTTCAAACCTAGGTTTATCATACCCTTATAGTTAGAACACCTTGAGCAGGATGCCACAAAATTCAAAAATGTATATGTATGTTCATCATAACATGGTTCCTTTGTTTAATAGTCAAAAAACATTTTATAAGGGTTAGAAATGATCTACATCTCTCATCCAATGGATTAACACTGCATACAACCACTATTAAAAGCACATAGTAATAAATATCATTAGCATGGTGGACAAATGCAAATAAACATTAATCTCAATGCAAAGTTAATCATCACAATCATAAAACATAGTACACCAAATACACCCAAGAATTTGTACAATTGTAAATACATACATGTCAAACTTTTGGGAAATATTCATGAGTCAAGATTATACTAGGATAAAATAGTTCATAAGTCAAGATGACTTATCATTTTCACTTATTAGATATTGATTATAGTTAATATCAACGAATCTAATTAATCATCAATTAAATGAGGGTTGAGACAAAACACCATTAATTATAATCATACCTTTATTAAAACTTTGATTGTAATGATAGTAGCTTCAAATGCACCTTTATGTTTGGAAGCTTGGCCCTGAGCCTACTACGACTTGTCCAAATTACAAGTACATAATATTTCAAAATTTTGAATTGAATCACTTGAGAATGATAGAAGTTGTCGAGACTCAAATCTATAGTACCACTTTTGCTTGAGTCCTTTTATTTTCCATGTGTTGTCTCAGCCATATGTTCACCCTTTCTTAATATTGATTTGAGAAATATTATAAGTTGGGTCTCAATGTTGAAGTGATGTTCAACAAGGATGTGGAATTTTTAGGAAGTTTGTCAAAATGAGTTAAAAATTGGGAGAAATTACCATGTACGTTTTACTTGTCCAACTAGACTAGATCTAGTTCATTTTTCCTTCTCTAAAAGGTCTTGTCCACTTAGAAATCCCCACAAAAGGAAGAAAATAAAGGAAAATAATCTAAGTTCTTGCAAAAACCAACTTCCAAGTGAACTTCCCCTTTTCAAAGTAATTAGGTCCAATGCAGATGCCTTTCCTCGGATGTATAGTTACCTTCAAGAGTTTGGCCTCATTAAGTCCTTTTTATGGACTCTCAATATCTATTTGAATTGCACTAGGCAAAAGGAAAAAGGCTTGGTTCAATAAGTTTTTCCCACGTGGTTCAGTCTAGTTAAATATTATTCAGTACTTAATTGTCCTTTGTGGGATCCCTTAGCCCATCTAAATTGCACCTTTTGATAACTTTAAGAACCAGTTCGCTTGGATTTTCCCACACTTGATAGTTAATAAATTTAAATTAAATGCTTGCAGAAGTCTATAGCTTATTTGAACCTAATTGATATCCCCTCACTTTAAACTAATTCACTTCACTCTTTCGACATGCCCAATTCACCTATCTTTT
>VDFB02026652.1:0-41558 GCA_007258455.2 Sequoia sempervirens | reverse complement strand
TCTGATGGGTGGACAGATGGCAGAAATAGGACACTCATCAACTTTCTAGTGGCTTCAGGGGGACAATTGGTATTTCTAAAATCAGTTGATGCCTCCAATGAAACAAAAAATGCAGAGACCTTGTGCAATATGTTGGATGAGGTGGTGATGGAAGTGGGAGTTCAAAATGTAATTCAAATTGTGACCGACAATGCAGCTGCATATGTGGCAGCCGGTAAACTTCTAATGGCAAGGCATCCTACATTATTTTGGAGCCCTTGTGCTGCCCACTGTCTTGACTTGCTCCTTGAGGACATAGGGAAAATAAGTTGGGTGAAGAATGTGGTTGAAGATGGAAGGAATATCACAAAGTACATCTACAATCACACATGGGTCCTAAGTCTCATGAGAGAGCACACCGATGGTAAGGATCTCGTGCGATCAGGAGTCACACGCTTTGCCACCAATTTCCTCACCTTGCAGAGCATTTTAGCTACATTGCCCAACCTCAAGCGCATGTTTGTGAGTGAAAAATGGCTTGAGAGTCCTTATTCCAAGAAGCCTGAAGCAGATAAGGTCAAGAAGACCATTTTTGATGATAGATTTGCCAAACAAATGGAGGAGATCATCAAAGTAAGTTTTCAAACATTTATTGATGATTTATTTTATTTCTTTATAATATTATAGCTTGCTGATTTTGTTAATTTTTTTATATTTTAGGTGTCAGAACCGTTGGTTAGAGTTCTACGATTGGTGGGTGGGGATAAAAGCCCCATGGGGTATCTATATGAGGCCATGGATAAGGCCAAAGAGGCAATTCAACATTTATATGGGTCAAACAAGACCAAATATGAACCCATATGGCGCATAATAGATCGGAGGTGGAACCGACAACTCCACCAACATATTCATGCTGCTGCCTACTTTTTGAACCCCAAGTTTTATTTCTCTCCTACTTTCAGAGCAGATACAGAGGTTAGAGTTGGCCTCAATACATGTATTGAAAGATTGGTTAGTAGTGATGACCTTCGAGATCTCATACTTGATGAGATACAGAGCTATAAGAGGGCCGAAGGGCCATTGTTTTCTTCCAAGGATTGCATTCGTAGGAGAGACACTCTACAGCCAGGTAACAAATTTATGTGTTTCAGTTTAATATTATTTTACTATTTATGACATTATGTTAATGATTAAGTTTATTAAATCCTTACTAAGTTATAAATGGTTATCATTGCAGATTTGTGGTGGGAAGATTATGGTGCCACAACGCCTAATCTTCAAAAGGTTGCCATTCGTATTTTATCTCAACCTTGTAATGCATCTGGTTGTGAGCGCAACTGGAGTGTCTTTGAGGCCATTCATACAAAGAAGCACAATCGGTTGACTCAAAAGCGCTTGAATGACCTTGTCTACGTGCACTACAACCTTCGGTTGCATGAGAAGAAGGTACAAGGGTTGAGTTCACATGAAGCACTTGACCTTGATGACATTGATCCATACTTAGATTGGGTTGCTGAGCCTGATGAGGTCAATGTGGAACCATGGATAAGTGATGATGAGTTCGCTGAGATGGAGAGGGAGGCAGATGCAGCTGAATGGGAAGCAGAGGTGGCAGCTTATGAGGAGGAAGAAGGCGAGCTTGGTCAACCAATAGAGGTTGTTTCTTCACACACACAATTTGATCCTATCCCTATGGATGAGGCACTTGTTGGGGCACCTATTGGGGCACCTGGTGGGGCTTCTATTGAGGACATTGCACCTATACCATCTACTTTAGTACCACCCACACAGCAGCGACAAAAACTTTTGAGTTTCAGTCGTAGAAGAAATTTAGGATAGATAATTTTTATTGATACTGAAACTTGAAGTTGATATGTATTGAGAAGTCGAACTTGTTTTTTGGTCTATGATACATTGATGATTGATACGTATTAAGGTTTTAAACTCTAATTTTGATTTATAGATGATGAAATCAGTAAATACATTGATGATTGATATGTATTAAACTCTAATTTTGATTTATATATGATGAAATCAGTAATATGTTCTAAAAATTCAGTTTATATGTGTGGTTTTTAAGAATATTTTAAAAAATTGTGTATTTTCAAATGTTCGATAAATTTGCCGAGTTATTGCCGAGTTTTTCCCTGAGTTTTTACCGAGTCCCGAGTTTTTAAAATTTTTGGGTCTGCCGAGTTATTACCGAGTCCGAGTTTTTCAACTATGGCATAAATAATATAGAAGGTGAAATGAGAATAAGAAAAACACAACAATCATGGCATAAAGAATATAGAAGGTGAAACAAGAATTGAAAAAAATAAAAACGACAGGGATAATGTAGAAGGTGAAATGAGCATAGAAAGGCACAAGAAGCATGACATAAACAAAGAACAAAGTGGAAACGCATGTAGAACAAGTACAAGTATATATAAAGTAGAAAATGGAGAGGTCTCTTGCAGCCACATTAAGAGAATCATGCAAAAGGTCATCTTTCTCCCAAAAAGTAACACCATTCTCTTTTCTCTCTATAACAAGACTTTTTTCTGCAATAACATGTGTTTCCTCTTTGTAGGAGTTGTTACTCTTAATGAACATAATGTGAATAGGTGAAAATGTAAGAGTTTCTTTCTTTTCCCATTTCTCTTTCTTCTTTGGAGGTGGGCCCATAGAAAGATTCGGCATTTGTTGAACCACAACATTTTTCTTTGGAATCCATGAAGAAGTATTTTTAGCAGGAAATACCATCTTTTGAAACAAAGGACCCTTATCCTTGTTAGGCTGAATATAGGGTGAAGTATACTTTGATATGATCATGTGCCATTCTATCTTTATCTTTTTCTTTCCTTTTTTCTTCTAACCTCGTTTGATATGCCTCATAATTTTTTTCTAATTGTTGTAAGTAGCTACCTTGGGGCTGTGTATGTCAGTCTCTAAAGTAAAATGACTCATCTCAGCAAGAGGTTCTTATGAATGTTGTGAAATCTTTGTAATTCTGTTCTCGTAAACATTTATAACACTAAGCACATTGATGTACAATAGAAGGGACGAGCTTCAAGTGCTCAAGCCATGGTCTACCTAGCAATATGAAAAAATCTATTTGAATTAGGAATAACATGGCAACATTTGTATTGTCTTCGGATCCACCTTAAAATGTAAAATAACGCACTCCAAATTGTGAATCAATATTTAATTTGTCATCTTCAACTATACTCCTAAATGAACATAAGAATTTGGCTTTAGTGTGTATTATTAGAAATTCTGTAGTATATATATTGAATTGATTTGTAGCATGTATGAGATTATCACCAAGAACCTTGTCATGTATTTGACCTATCATATATAGTGGACCATAATGGTTATTTTGTGGGATTTCCTCATCTGAAAATGAAATCAGTGGTGATGCATGGGAGGAAGATGGCATGTCGTTTTGGAAATTGTTGTGATTGATGTCAAAGGTATTTGAAGGCCAATGGAAATTGTTGTCATTGATATTCAAAGGCCAAGTTGAGGAAAGTATTTGCTGATGACAAATTGGAAGAAATAAAAATATTCTGGGTTTAAGGGGCGAACCTTATTAGACTCATTGGTGCCCTCACTAATAAATGAAAAAAATGCAATTTTTTTATTTTTATGAAGAGGCCAATTGTAATTTTGAAAAAAAAATATAATAATAAAATATAGGGGCCGACCCCTATTGGAGTGCCCAAGAGGTGAAAGTGTGCATATAAAAGATGAAGTTGCATCTATTATGAAATGACATGTTTTAGGAAGTCACCTCCCTTTGTTAAAGTATTTAAAAAGATTGTGAAGTCCATTTGAAAGTAAGCAATTCATTGAATATCATTTGTATAAGGAGCAGTTTTCAAAGGCATATAAGCGCAGAATTTTGAAGACATGAGCAGAATTATAAGAGACATATGAGCATATTTATTAGAGCTTTATGGTATAATTTATGAAGATTTTTTTGGAGATTCTAAAGGCAGATTTTGATGAAGTAGTGAGCAGATTTCTGAAGGTGAATTAGAGCAGATCTAAGGAGCATTTTCAAATAATTATCATATTGTTCATTTGGAGGTTGGTGCCTCCTAAACAGGGAGATCAAGAGGTTGGTGCCTCTCATTAGAAGAGATTGGTGTCTCTTGTTGAGTTGGTGCTTAGTTGTGGGGATTGGTGTTTCCAGTGGGTTGGTGCCTACAAAAGAAGACTTGTAAAAGAAGTAGGTTGGTACCTACAAAGATCAATATATATAAGAAATATTTTGCCGTGGTTTTTGCTCACAAGGGTTTCCATGTAAATTGTGTGTTCGTTATGTGTTTTTAATTGCTAGATCTTGCATGTGTGGTATTGCTATGGTTAAATAAGTTTGGAAGAGTAAAAGATTGTTGTTGTACTTATAATTGTGTGCTCATCAATTGGTATCAAAGTGGGTTCCTTCGAAGATAGTCTAGCCACTAGAAGAAAGATCTAAATAGCACATGTGGCCAGTCAAGAAGGATATGGATTCTATCATGTCCCCAAAATTGAGACATCAAAATAACAAGATACATATAAAAATATTAACCATTTAATAATTATAATTGTCAGAGACAATATTATAATTATTAAATTATAAATATGGAAGAAAAAATATTTAATATCCACAAGTTAAAGATACCAAGAAAGGATTAAATAATATTAATTTATTACCTAAACCAATAAAAATAAAATACTATTGTAATTATAAATATTAAAATATAGATATAAATAACGATAATTTAAATAATGAAATAAATATTAAATTAATAATTTATATGATAAATTAATTGAAATAAAATAAAATAAAAGACAAATAAATAAAATATAATATCAAATAAGCAATCTCTAAATAGACTAAATCAAGCAAACAATTGAAGAACCGGTTCGAGAATGACACGACCCTCAGCAAGAAGCTCAGATGTGGGCATTTAAATCGGGAGACATGAATGGAGGAGAGAAGAGGGTAGACGCCGGAGTCAAGAGTCCACAACGATTATTATCATTCACCCAAGTGCCTTCAACAGGAGTTCACCATCACACAAACTAGACATGTCCAAGGAGACATCCTAGATCTCATGGGAGTTCAGCGCTATCATAAGTATTTCATTCTTTGGGTTCTTATTGGCTGGCAATGCTGACGTGAGAAAGGAATTGTCCTTTTTGAAGGTCGTGGCTTGCAAAGAGGGAGCCACTTGAATAAATAAATAGAAAGGTATTTATATTTATGTGTGGCAGCTAGCACAATCTTCAGTAACGACAAAGGAAGATTGCACAAAAGAAATCAGGAGTTGCTTATAAGAAAATAAAGGCATCATCAATCTTTGAGAGGAGTCAAAAGCTAGTCAAGGAGACTTATCGGGTGGTGGCTGTGTGCTACCTTAAGGAGCAAGCTGAGACGTAGCTACAGTCATAGGGCTTCCAACATGTTCTTCAATTCAATTGTATAAATTGCCTTGTAGATTGCATCTTGTAATACATTGTTGTCATTACAGCTTACTGTAGTTGCATGGGTAATCTAAAATAGTGTGAGTTTCCATTATCATAGCTTGCATTTCATATGAAGAAATCACCCAAGTCTGCACTTGTATTGCTGTCATTAAAGAACTGAGTTTGATCATTATAGTGCTTTGTAAATCATACCTATCAGAGGGCAATCTGCTGTAAGAACCTTTGGTAAAGTTGTAATCAGTTTTGGGAATCTTCATTTGCAATAATATGGGGGTTAGTAGTGCATACAAACTGTTTGTAAAAATGTCTACATGTGGTAGCAGCTTGTTTGCATAAGTTTCTGTTATCTATTGCATTGGAAGATCAAAATAAGTCTTGCATTGCATCTTCAAATTCAATTCAATTCATTGGTTAAGATCTTTGGTGCATTTGAATCATTACACAAACTCAAAAGTCAAAGGAGAAAACAATTACCAGCTGGGAAAAGAGTTCAAGCCAACTATTTGACGAAATTCCCAAGGACCAAATAGGAAAAATTTAAGGTCAGATTTGCTAGGGACATTGCAATGGTATCAGAGCATGATCCTGCCATCCTGTAGGGTAAAAGCTAAACAACAAGGACATTCTTAATGAATATTGAGATTTGATTAAAAGACATTCTAGGTGAGAGTTAAAATTTTGGTCTTCCATCAAGTACGCCAACCCTAGGGCTTGGGCCAAGAGGCCGAATGACTAGATGTCACTCTGTGCTCTTGGGCTTGATTGGGGGAAAGAACTACATCCATCAAGTACGCCAACCCCAGGGCAGGGGCCAAGAGGCCGAATGTGTAAATGTCATTCTGTGCTCTTGGGCTTGATTGGAAAAAAGAAAATACATATCCATCAAGTACGCCAACCCTAGGGCAGGGGCCAAGAGGCCAAATGGCTAAATGTCATTCCGTGCTCTTGGGCTTGATTGGAAAAAAGAAAATACATATCCATCAAGTACGCCAACCCCAGGGTAGGGGCCAAGAGGCCGAATGGCTAAATGTCATTTTGTGCTCTTGGGCTTGATTGGAAAAAAGAAAATACATATCCATAAAGTACGCCAACCCTAGGGCAAGGGCCAAGAGGCCGAATGACAAAATGTCATTTCGTGCTCTTGGGCTTGATTGGAAAAAAGAAAATACATATCCATCAAGTACGCCAACCCCAGGGTGGGGGCCAAGAGGCCGAATGACTAAATGTCATTGCAAACAAGGTCAACATGAAAAGACGAAGAACTTCAGGAAGTACAAGAAGAGTCTCTATTCCAAGGAAGATAATAGTTCATTGGAGGAAAGAGACGAAAAAATTTCTAACAGTAATAGAGAAGAAATACTCTTCATGGCAATGGAAGCAAAGGGTGATGAAGATGCAAAGAAAGAAGAAAGAGATTTAGAAGAAGAGTATAGTGAAGGCGAAGGAGAAGTGGATCTTGAGGAGGAACTCCATTATGCCTACAATGAGATCGAGAAGCTTAAGAAAATAAATTTGAAACAAAATTGCAAATTCAAGAGGATAGTGAAGCCAAAAAAAATTAATCACAAAGTTTTGAATAATTAGAAAATTTGATCATAGACTTGAAAGTTCAAGTGGAAGAAGCAAAAAGGATTGAGGAGGAGATGAGAAACCAATTGAAGACAAAGGAAGAAAATTGTGAGAAGCTGGAATCCGAGATTGTTTCCCTAAGAAAGGAATTAGAGAGAACGACTCAATTAAACAAAAACTTGAAGAACAAGAAGAGTTCAAAAATATTGGATGACATCATTAAATCTCAAAAGTGTATGTTCGATAGGAGTGGTATTGATTATGAAGAAGGACAAAGTTTTGAAACAATTCAATCATCGAAGAAATTAAATGAAGAGAAGAAGTATGTTGATGTCCTTAAAAGTCCCATTAAAGGTGAAAAGAAGGAGAACCAAAAGTCAATCATACCTCCATAAGCTAAGAATGACATAGTAAGGAAGCTCCTTCCACCAAGGCAAGCTCATATGCCTAGGTTCTATCACTCTTCCTTTGGTTATTGCTTTTTGTGCAATCAATTTGGTCATAAAGAAAAAGATTCTAGATTGCATGCACGAAATAACTTTAGGCATAAACCAATGGATTACAGAGCATGGAATAAGAATCATAAACAAATATTTGAACTCTTTTGCTCCTCTTATGGATTATAACGTCATATTCTAGAAGTGCAAGAATTTTGGGCATACATCAAAGTTTTGTAGAAGCAGCCTTGTAGAACCTCCCAAATAAAGTAAGAAGGAAGAAACAATAATTAAGAAAAAAGAGGAAAATTCGAAAACATGGAGAAATAAGAAGGAAGATGAAAAGAAATAAAAATCCATGCTGATTCAAACATCCCTACATGGACAAAGTGAAGGCGATCAATGGTATATTGATAGCAGTTGTTCAAAGCATATGACAGGTGATAAGAGTAAATTCCTCACCTTCAAAAGAGTAGATGGTGGAACAATGAAGCTTGGAGATAATGCTTCTACAAAATTATAAGGGAAAGGCACTCTTAGCCTTGATAATGGTAAAACAAAAACTGAAAATGTGCTATATGTTGAAGGACTGAGACATAATCCTCTAAGGGTAAGTCAAATGTGTGACGAAGGGAACACTCTTACATTTCATGTAGAAGGATGTGAAATTACCAAATTAGGGATGCGAGTTGTAGAAGCCATTGTAGTAGCTAACAATCTCTATGTTCTTAGTGAAATCGGAGGTGAAAGATGTATGAGTCAAGAAGATGAAACTTGGTTATGGCACAGGAGAATGGGATACATAAACTTTGACAACCTTGTCAAGATTAGTCGTAAGGAAGCAGTGAAAGACATGCCAGAGATTTCAAAGCCTTCAAATATCACTTGTAAGAAATGTCAACTTGGGAAGCAAACTAGAGTGAGTTTTAAATTGAAGGAACAATCTACATTGAAATGTTTGGAGATTATACATACAGATCTTTGTGGACCAACCACAACAAAAGGTATGCAAGGAGAGAGGTGCTTCATGTTGTTAATTGATGACTATTCTAGAATGATTTGTGTTACATTTTTAAAAGAAAAATTTGAATCTTTTGACAGGTTTAATGCATTCAAAGCCTTAGCAGAGAATGAAACAGGCCCGAAGATCAAATGTCTTAGATTAGATAGAGGAGGAGAATTCACTTCAAAGAAATGGCTAGGGTGTAATGTCCCTAGCAAAATCTGACTTTGTTTTCACCTTTTTATGCCTTGGACATTTCGTCAAATAGTTGTCTTGTAAAGTCTGAACTTGCTGTTTTGAGTTTTGAGTTTGCTGTGCTTTGTTTTTGATTGATGCAAAGATGTTGAATGCTTGAAAATAAATGCTGAAATGTCTAAGAATGCAATGGAGATGAAATGCAAGCATTTTTGTGTTTTTCAAGTGCATATAGATGACTGAAACTTATGCAATTTAACACCTACAGCTTGAGAGACATTTGAACAAATACTTGTCATACATACTAATGTCAATTACAGCCAAGCATAAAGATGAATAACTGATATGCAACTCCTCCTTAATTGTTTATTGCATAGGCTGATTACAACTAATTTCAAAATATGCTAGGACTCTTGGCGTACAATGTCTCCAAATGGTGCAACTACAGTGCTCCTATATGATAACAACTTTACAATGATGAAGCAATGCAAAATATGACAAAAGAACCTAGAAATTATATGCTGATATGACTGAAGATGAAATGGCGAACTTGTCCAGCAATAACCTTCAATTAAGAAGCCCTCTAGGTGGAGAATCGAACCTCCCAAAGATGCCATCCCTGTTCTGGAATTGCAGATCCAACATAAAAATTATTGCAGACCTTTTTCACCATCAAATACCTCCTAGAATGGTCGCCTAGGCCTCCCAAGTGGAGCGCTCAAATACCCATAAGCAATCGATGCCTCTATGTTGCAATATGAATTAAATCGTCCTCCTCTATGTTTGCTGGTCGACTCACTGATCGCAGCAAATAAGAATGTAAATTCAAATCAGAATATTGTTCTTGCCAAATCATCCGTGAATGAAGAAATTGATGCAACCATGGACTAAAAATTGCTTCCAATATAATTCCCAAATCGTCCTCCACAAATTTAGCCCTTGGCCACTAAATTTGCAACAATGAAAGAGACTGAAGTATCTCCTCTCAACTCCAGCTAGGGTTGATATTTCACAACCTCAACCGGTACCTTAGAGTCTTCAAACCCTCAGACAAATTGCTAGGCATTCAAGCTCTCACAATGTAGTAAAAGATGTCAACAACTCAAGATGCCCAATTGCAAAGACAAGCTCCTTATAAAGAATTCTCATCAAGTCTCCAAGAAGCTTCTAGAATAAAATATTATTTTATTCCTTAAGTGACTTTTTGATATTATTTTCTTTTTAGTCACTTTAATATTAAATTAATTAAATATAAAGTCATCTTATGATATTATAATTTTGAGATAACTTTACAAATAATTAATCTAATAGTTTATTCCCTTATTTCTCCTTTTAGCCTCCAGGAATAAATAAAGGCTAAAATAATAACTTCTGGGTGGCGGCTTGAAAGTGGACATTACATAGGGCCATGCTAAATGAGTCCAAGTTGCCTGACACATTTTGGAGAGATGCAATTCATATGATAGTCTATGTTTTAAATCATGGAAAAATAAGAGTAAATGATAGCAAAACACGATGAGTTATGGAAAGGAAGGCCTACAATGGCGAAGCATTTCAAGGTATTTGGAAAAACCTGTTACATAAGGAGAGATGAAGAAGATTTAGGAAAGTTTGATTCTAGGGCTGATGAATGAATATTCCTTGGCTATTCTTCAAGAAGTAAAGCATATAGATGTAACAATAAAAGGTTAAATAAAGTCATTGAAAGTGCAAATGTGAAAGTAGATGACGGAAGATTACATGAAAAAAAGGCACAAGAAGTTGTTCCTCAAAATGAGGAAATTAAGACAAGGAGATTGGCTAATACTTCAGATCATGAAAATACGTCTTTGCTTTCAAAGATAGAAACTAAGAACTTGAAAGAAGCAAGTGAATAAAAACATTGGATAGGGGCCACGGAGGAGGAATTGAATCAAATAGAAAAGAATGAAACTTGGGAACTTGTCCCAAGACCTGAATACAAAAATTTGATTTGCACTAAGTGGATCTTCAAAAATAAGTTGAATGAAGGTGGTCAAGTTGTAAGGAACAAGGCAAGGTTGGTATGCAAAGGATATGCACAAGTAGAAGGTATCAACTTTGAAGAAACTTTTGCCCCTGTTGTTAGATTGGAAGCCATCAACATGTTTTTAGCATTTTCCAATTTCAAAAATTTCAAGGTCTATCAGATGTATGTTAAGTTTTCCTTCCTTAATGGAAATCTATAGGAAGAGGTATACATTGAACAACTAGAAGGGTTCTTGTTATCAAAAAATAGGGATTATGTGTGCTGATTAAAGAACACACTTTATGGACCTAAACAAGTCCCCAAAGCATGGTATGCAAGACTTGATAAATACACACAACAACAAGGATTCAAGAAGGGAATAGCAGATAGCAACCTTTACATCTAGATTGTTGGTAGCGACTAGTTGATAGTTTTGGTGTATGTGGATGATATTATATTTGGAGGAAGTAGTGACAATATGTGTCAAGAGTTTGCCATGGGGATGCAGAAAGAATTGAAAATATCTATGCTTGGTGAGTTATATATCATGTCCCCCGAAATTGTAGCATTGAGATATAAAGCATCAAAAACAAAATAAACAAAATACATATTAAAAACATTAACTATTTAAATTATAATTATCAAAGATAATATTATAATTATAAATATTAAATATAATTATCAAAATATAAATACTAAAAATATAAGTATAAATAATTGAAATTTAAATATTATTATAATAGATAATATTATAATTATATACAATATATTAATCATACAAAGTCTATTAGCGAATAAAGAGATTTTAAAGACGTTTTATAAAGCAGTGTATTGAGTATAGATAGCAATTTAAATATATGATAACACCGTCGTCAGTGACGGAAGACAATAGCACATATAGGCGAAAACCATTATTAATATCGAAGAATACTAGATACGTTTGGAGAGCCGCTTCCTATGTGATAATTATCGGGACCTCTACTGTTAGCGCCGCCACCACTCAATGCATATATTTGGCAGTTAGAAGGAATTGATGATGCTAGACATTGATATGGGTAACTGAATTTGAAGTATCATGTGTTATCTGGGAAACTATGCATATGCGGAATAATATCGTCTGATACCACAAGAACTCATAAGAATATCATTTGGAATTGAAACCTTGATGCGAAGGATATATGGGAAAGACGATTAAGACAAGCTTGATATTAAAGAAATTGTTTTTATCAGTTAATAAAACAAAATTAGCTATTTAATGAAAGGCATCGATCTGTTAGAGAGTATGGAATTAGAATTAGTTACAAATCCTTGATTGATGGTATGATGAAGGGACATCTCTGTTCCAAGAGACACAATTGCTCTATGGAAAGCTTAAGGGTATAAATAATAATGAGGAATGAAAAGAAGGGGAGGATCAGCCAAGGAATACAATGAAGAAGATATAAGTACATTCTGAGTAGAGAATCAACAAATACGTCTACTGAAGATTAAAGCAACATCCATTTTTAGACACACATCCATTGTTTAGGCAATAAAATATTAAGGGAATAGAATTGAGAATTTTAGACTTCATTTATAACTGCTAGCCAGAATTGGATAACTCTTATGAGCAGTAGATAATTAAACATAGAAGACATCAGGAAATACAATAAACTTCTAATATTGGATCATCGATCTCCCCTCAAAAATACATTTACTCTCCTAGAAACCGATATTGCAGAATACTAGAAGGATCAACTTTATTATTAAATTGCAGGCATACATATCTCAACATGGTAAATACAATCTAGGTCTAAACCAAGATTTATCTTGCTTGGAGTATTTAAGTGATAAGTTAAACCCCTAACTACATTATATTTGTGATTCAAGGACAAGATTTAGGGTTAGCCCGAAAAGGGGACATTACAGTGGTATCAGAGCATAATCCTGCCATCATATGAAAAAATGATTAATGCAAACTTACCAAAGAAGGCACCCTAGGAAAAACAACACTCAAAACAACACCATGAGTGAATAGATGAGCAACGAAATTGGAACGTTCATGGAACAAACCATCCAAGCACTGATGCATCAAAATGAGAGGAATGAAAGAACCACCCAACTTCTCGTCCAAGCCATCCAAAATATGAATGGCAATAATGGAAGGGAGACAAATTATAATCATTCTGAGAACAATAATCCCACCTCCCGAAAAGTGCCCAACTCGAGATCAACAAGACCTGCCTTCTCACCTAGGGAAGAACACATGGAAGAAGGGGAGGAAAACGAACCATCCATAGGTAATGTGGATGAAATTGCAGCTGTGCACCATAGACTTGACCCTGAAATTAGGAGAAATATCCCTTTCAAAGACTATTGTGATGCCAAATTAAGAACTGCCCCTAAGAAGGAAAGAAAGAGGCAACACGACAAGGACCTCAAGAATAGAGTGGGCAAGACAACCCTCCCTAGTTTTGATGGAGAAAGAAAGACCATGACACATTCGTTTCGTGGGTCAAAAAGCTGGACACTTATCTATCGCTCAGGCCCATGATGGAGTGGAACACCATTAAGTTTTCCATACTCCACCTAATAGGGATGGCCCACGAGTGGTGGCACCATGGCCTCATTACCCAAGGCCACCAACACATAACCACCTATGATGAATTCACCCAAAGAATAACCAAAAGATTTGACCAAAAGCATCCTGAGTGGTACTTTAGAGAACTCACCCGAGTAAGACATGGAACAGTAGAAGACTATGCCACAAAATTCAAAAAATTAGCTGTCATGGTACCCAAAATCTCTCAAGAAAGACTCACCTACTTGTTTGTGGAAGCGCTGAGGGGGTCGATCAAGAGCATGGTAAGTGCTTTAGAACCCTCCAACTTAGATGAAGCCTTTCAAAAGCAATAAAATTTGAGGACACAACCTCAAGAGATAGAACAAGAAATCTCCCTACAAAGACAACATCAAAAGAACCTTTCCAATGGAAGGAAGAGTGCAAGGAACCATACTTGTCTTACCAAGACCAAGAGGATCTAAAGAGGAAGGGGCTTTGCTTTGATTGCAGAAACATATGGAAACCAGGGCACCAATGCAGTCAGGGAAACCTTACAAGGGAAGACTTGTGTCGCAAGTGCGAGGAAGTTTGGGTACGTGGATACAGATGCGGAAAAAAAGGAAGACAAGCCTTCAGCATGGAAGCGAACTCTAGTCAAGTTACAAGGGATAAAGGTAAAGAAGGACCAAATAAAAGAAGGTACGAAGGAGGTGAGGAAGGAGGTGACTCCTATAAGAAATGAAACCAAAGGAATGAAGCTCTTCAAGGAATCCGGTCTATAAGGGAGGACAATGCGACCTATAATGGAGAGCCTTTGTGTGCTATAATGGAGGACATTGTGTGCTATAATGGAGAACATTTGTGTTCTATAATAGAGAATCTTTGTGTTCTATAATGGAGGACATTGCTTCCTATAATGGAGAATCTTTATGTTCTATAATGGAGGACATTGCGTCCTATAATGGAGAACCTTTGTGTTCTATAATGGAGGGAGGACATTGCGTCCTATAATGTAGGACATTGTGTCCCATAATGGAGAGCCTTTGTGTTTTATAAGGGAGGACTTTGTGTCCTATAATGGAGAACCTTTGTGTTCTATAATGGAGGACATTGCATCCTATAATGGAGAACCTTTGTGTCCTATAATGGAGGACATTGCGTCCTATAATAGAGAACCTTTGTGTTTTATAAGCGAGGACATTGTGTCCTATAATGAAGAACCTTTGTGTCCTATAATGGAGGACATTGTGCCCTATAATGGAGAACCTTTGTGTTCTATAATGGAGGACATTACGTCCTATAATGGAGAAACCTTATGTCCTATAATGGAGGAACCTTTGTGGAGCACAGAGCGTCCTATAATGGAGAACCATTGTGTTCTATAATGGAGGTCCAATGTGTCCTATAAGAGAGAACCAATGCATTCTATAATGGGGGGGAGGTGGGACCAAGTAGACCCAAAGGAGCTAAATCATAAGAGAAAGGGCAAGAGTTGGCATGATGGGTCCTAGGCTCTCCATCAAGTTATGTTTCCCCATATTCTCTTATGGTTGAATCCTCCAAGGATATTAGAATGCTTCTCGATCGACCTAATGATTGACCACGAGTTTACTAACATTTAATAATCTACTACTTACTATTATTGGGGTGAGTTATTATGATCAACCAAAAAATATGATTATGGTAAATGGCTCTAATTTGTGTGCAAGCCTTCAATCCAGACCCCAACCAGGTGGGAGTTGTTTTCTAACCCTTGTTTAGAATAAGGATATAAATTTAGGGCATTTACAATTGGGAAACCGAGATGTTTTGATCATCCCAACCTTAAGTTGCTTGAGGACAAGCAAATTTGTGAGGGGAAGACTGTCATGTCTCGCAAAATTGTAGCATTGAGATATAAAGCATCAAAAACAAAATAAACAAAATACATATTAAAAACATTAACAATTTAAATTATAATTATCAAAGATAATATTATAATTATAAATATTACATATAATTACCAAAATATAAATACTAAATATATAAGTATAAATAATTGAAATTTAAATATTATTATAATAGATAATATTATAATTATATACAATATATTAATCATACAAAGTCTGTTAGTGAATAAAGAGATTTTAAAGACATTTTATAAAGAAATGGTCTAAGTATAGATAGCAATTTACATATATGATAACACCGTCGTTAGTGACAGAAGACAATAGAACATATAGGCGAAAACCATTATTAATGTCGAAGAATACTAGATACATTTGGAGAGCCGCTTCCTATGTGAGAATTATCGGGACCTTTGCTGTTAGCGCTGCCACCACTTAATGCATATGTCAAGTAGTTAGAAGGAATTGATGATGCTCGACATTGATATGGGCAACCGAATTTGAAGTACTATGTCTTATCTAGGAAACTATTGTAATAGAACCAAGAGCACCATCTCATACATATGCGGAATAATATTGTTGGATACTGCAAGAACCCATAAGAATATCATTTGGAACTAAAACCTTGATGCTATGGATATATGAGAAATACGATTAAGACAAGCTTTGATATTAAATAAATTGTTGTTATCAGTTAATAAAACAAACTCAACTATTTAATGAAAGGAATCGATCTGTTAGAGAGTATGGAATTAGAATTAGTTACAAAGCCTTGATTGATGATATGATGAAGGGATGTCTCTGTTCCAAGAGACACAATCGCTCTATGCAAAGCTTAAGGGTATAAATAATAATTAGGAATGAAGAGAAGTGGAGGATCGATCAAAGAATACAATGAAGAAGATATAAGTACATTCTTAGTAGAGAATCAGCAAATACAACGTCTACTCAAGATTAAAGCAGCATCCATTTTTAGACACACATCCATTGTTTAGGCAATAAAATATTAAGGGAATAGAATTGAGAACTTCAGACTTCATTTATAACCACTGTCCAAAATTGGATAACTCTTATGAGTAGTAGATAATTAAACATAGAAGGCATTAGGAAATACAATAAACTTCTAATATTGGATCATCGATCTCCCCTCAGAAATACATTTACTCTCTTGGAAACCGATATTGCAGAATACTAGAAGGAGCAGCTTTAGTATTAAATTGCAGGCATATATATCTCAACATAGTAAATACAGTCTAGGTCTAATCCAAGATTTATCTTGCGTGGAGTATTTAAGTGATAAGTTAAACCCCTAACTACATTATATTTGTGATTCAAGGACAAGATTTAGGGTTAGCCCCAAAATGGGACATTACATTATCTCTCTTCCTTGGGCTACAAATTTCTCAATCCGATAAAAGGATATTTATTTCACAAATTGAGTATATTAAGGAAATGTTGAAGAAGTTCAGAATGGAAGATTGTAATCCTGTGAGTACTGTTGGAATTGATTGTCATTGATGTCAAAGGAGTATGAGAGATTGTTAGAATATTTTCATTGATGTTAAAGCAAATGGACGAGACTATTGTCAGTGATGTCAAAAGCAAAAGAATAGAAGAGCGTAATAGAAAATATCTCAAAGGTGATGTGGAACACACTCAATAATACATTATTTATTGAAAAGGTGTAACTTGTTTTCAAAGATTTTAAATGGTAAATAAAGTTTGTGTCTGTTTGTTAAGAGATGTCTCCCTTCATAGAGGCAAGAAGATATTATAAGAGAAAGAATTGTGGAAAGAAGTGTGAAGAACAAGAAGATACATTATACAGGGACAAACACATTTGAAGGATGAAAATAATAAAAGATCATTGAAAGGCAGCCATCAAGGAGAAATGAAAAGAAGAAAGAAAAAGTGTTCAAAGGCAGAGCAATTAGTCTTAAGAAAAAGACATATCCTCTTAAAGAGTTATCTCTTTTCAAAGAGATGCGACTCTTCATTGAGATGTAAATATATAAATAGAGTTTATGGAAAGTAAGAGAGAGATGTGTGTGCAATAGAAAGGAAGATCTATTAGTCGAGAGAGAAGTGTGTGGAGGATAAAAATATATATTATTGTGGATATGTGTGAAAAGACAATAATTGTTATTTAGGAGGAGTCGTGACTATTTGAAGGGTCATTGTGAAAGGATGTATCTCTTCATCGAGCCATAAAGATATAAAAAGGAAGTGAGAAATGTGTGGTGAATATGAGGGTGTGTGAGATGTGAGAAGATTAAATAAGAAGAGTAGAAAAGCGAATTGTGTGTAAAGAATAAAAAAATTAATTAATTAAATAAAAATTAGTTTTAACCAATAGCGACAAGGGTACAGTGAAGGGTTGTGTCTCATGATGAGACAAGATATATAAGAGAAGTCATTCCATGAGATGAAGTGTGTGTGAAAGTTATCATTCAAGAGTGAGTGAGGAATAAAATAGAGAAGGTTTTGTCTCGCAAAGAAGTTTATGGAATTGTAATATGTAGCATGAAGTAAATAAGAGGAATATTGAAGAATGAAGTGAATGAATATTAATTGAAGATTTGGTTAAGAATAGTAAATAGACATGTTGAAGAGATATGACCATTAAAGACATGATATATATGAAGTGACATATCTATTCTAAGAGATACATCATTTCACTAAGTTAGGAAGATATAAAAGATAATTGCAAGTAGAAGTGAGAAGTGTGAAATGTGAATATAAATAAGAGGAAGGTGTGTGAGGAATAAGAGTTTATATCAAAATAACACCTGCAAATCAGCAAATGAGAAGATAAAATGAATATCATTAAAAAAAGGTTGAAGGCAGATTTGTAAGAAGGATTCACTGCAGATTCTAAGAAGAGTTTATGGTAAAATTATAAGAAGAATATATGCAGATATAAAAGAGATGTATATGCAGATATAATTGAGGAGGAAAATATAAAAGGAGATCTTAAAGGCTATTTATAAAGAAGATTTATTCTCAAGAAGACAAGATTTGGTTGAAGAGGTTGGTGCCCCATATTGATGAGGTTGGTGCCTCATATGAAAGAGATTGATGTCTCTTTGTTGAGTTGGTCCTTGTTGTGGGGATTGATGTCTCTAGTGGGTTGGTGCCTAGAAATTCTACAAGTGGGGTTTGGTGTCTCTTTCTGAGTTGGTCCTTAGTTGTGGGTATTGATGTCTCCGGTGGGTTGGTGCCTACAAATTCTACAAGTGGGGATTGGTGTCTCCACTGGCTTGGTGCTCACAAATTGTATAAGAGGGGATTGGTGTCTCTTGTAGGTTGGTGCCTACAAAGATTGTAAAAGAGATTTATATTAAAAACAATATTTGCTGTGGTTTTCTCCCGTAAGGGTTTCCACGTAAATCATCTGTTCTTCTTGTGTTGCATAATTGCTAGATCTTATGTGAATGATATTGTGCAATTGATATTGTCGTGGTTGCTAGTTTGAAAAAGTAAAAGATTGTATTATACTGATTCAACCCCCCTCTTAGTATAATCCTGTGCTCATCAAGTACACCTATGGTAACAAGATGTAAATTAAAGATGATGAAACACCCTAGGAAAATCAGACTCTCTATAGGTCAATGATTGGAAGCCTGTTATGTGTGACAACTTCAACACCTGACATTATGCAAGTAGTTGGTATGGTGGCGAGGTTTTAGGCTACACCTAAAAAAACTCATGTGCAAGCATTAAAAGAATTCTCAAATATTTAAAAGGCACATTGGATTTTGGTTTATGGTACCCAAGAGGAGAAGATAACACCTTAACAACATATACAAATGTAGATTGGGCTGATAGTATTGATGATAGAAAGAGTACAAGTGGAGGTGCATTCTTTTTAGGAGATAATCCTGTTTCATGGTTGAGTAAGAAACAAGCGGTAATTTCCATATCCACTGGAGAGGCGAAGTACATTGCAGCAGATATCTTTCCCATCAAGTATCATTTCTTAAGGGAACAGGTGGCTGATCAACAAGTAAAGTTGGAATATATTGCTACACAAGAATAGATTGCTGACGTTTTCACCAAGCCACTTTCGAAAGAGACTTTTGAGTACTTGAGGTAGAAATTCAGGTGATATAACTCTCATCTAGTCACTAAATCCTTGAGAAGAAGCATGCGTTTAGGGGGAGCTATTCATTGCTTTATCTTTTAGCTCCGAAAAGCCTTTGCCATTGATGTCAAAGGGGGAGTATGTCATTCGGGGGGAGAAGTATGTTCTTGTTGCATTTACGGATCATTTCTTTATAGGGTTGCTATCAATGACAAAGGGGGAGATTTTTGGAAATTGTTGTCATTTATGTCAAAGGTATTTGAAGGCCAATGGAAATTGTTGTCATTGATATCCGAAGGCCAAGTTGATGGAAGTATTTGCTGATGACAGATTGGAAGAAAATAAAATAAAAATATTTTGGTTCTACAGGTTGACCCTTAGACTCATTGGTGCCTTCATTAATAAATGAAAAAATTGCAATCTTTTTTTTTATGAAGAGTTCGACCCCATTATTGTAGCGCTCCATATTTGGGGATTTTAAATTTGAAAAGGGAGAAATATAATAATAAAATATAGGGGCTTTACCCCTATTGGAGCGCCCAAGACAAAGGTGAAAGGGTGCATATAAAACAGGGAGTTGCATCCATTATGAAATGACATGTTTTATGAAGTCACCTCCCTTGGTGAAAGTATTTAAAGAGGTTGTAAAATCCATTTGAAAGTAAGCAATTCATTGAATATCATTCGTATAAAGAGCATTTTTAAAAGGCATATAAGTGCAGCATTTTGAAGACATATGAGCAGAATTATAAGAGAATTATGAGCAGATTTATTAGATATTTATGGAAAAATTGATGAAGAATTTTTAGGAGATTCTAAAGGCAGATTTTGATGAAGTAGTGAGCAGATTTTTGAAGGTGAATTAGAGCAGATCTAAGAAGTTTCAAATAATTATCATATTGTTCATTTTGAGGTTGGTGCCTCCTAAACAAGGAGATTGGGAGGTTGGAGCCTCTCATTAAAAGAGATTGGTGTCTCTTGTTGAGTTGGTGCTTCGTTGTGGGGATTGGTGTTTCCAGTGGGTTGGTGTGTACAAAAGAAGACTTGTGAAAGTAGGTTGGAGCCTACAAAGAAGATCAATATATATAAGCAATATTTTTTTGTGGTTTTCTCCCGTAAGGGTTTCCACGTAAATAGTGTGTTCCTTTTGTGTTCTTTATTGCTAGATCTTCCATGTGTGGTATTGCTATGGTTAATTAAGTTTGGAAGAGTAAAAGATTTTTATTATACTGATTTGTAATGCCTTAGATGTGATGGATTTATGTTGTTGGCCTATTTGAGACCCGAGGGCTAATGTGGATGGTGAAATTAGGGTTTCCTAATTTTGAGGAGGTTGTTGCTTGAAGTTTGGTGTGATTGCAGATTCTTTACGGGTTTTAGAGCTTGATGGTATATTATTTGGCATTAAGAACTTCATGAATTTACTATTTTTAGTAAATTCTATTTTTACAGTGGACAGGTTGGGTTCAGTTCAGTTGGTCTTCTTCTTCAGTTGGTTCAGCTGGCACTTCAGTTTTTGGCCTTGGGTGCATATTTCTTGGAGAGATAAGTATTTTCATTATAATATTATATTTTAATATTATATCCCCCTTTGCCTAGCAGTACAACTTTAAGTTGTTTTTAAAAGGGGACTTAATGGGTCAAGGCGCCATGGTGAGATAAATTATATTTTAAAAGTCAAATATTGAGCTTAATGAAAAGGACGCCTACTTGAGGGATTGACTTTTATTTAAAAGTGAAATATTTCATTAAGGAAAAGGGACGCCTTCTTTTGGAGGGAAATGCTGAATTCAAAATTAGGGTTTTGGGCGCCCTTCTTGAAGCTTCTAGATGGTTCTCTCATGTCTATATAATCAGGCCTCAGCTCTTCATTTGGGATCTTTTGTCTACTACATCGTTATGCTGCTGAATTGTCTTTAGGCACTCGCTTCGAGGAAAGCACACCTCCTAGCATGGGCTCATCTTCTTGCTTGAAAGATAGCAACTAGTTGAGAGGTTAGCTTGTAATAGGTTTGAATTGCATTTTCAGTTGAGTAATTGCATTTTGGAGTTCTAGTTTGCATTTTCTGTCATATTTCTGATGTTGCTGAATGTCATTGAGGAATGTAAGATTTACTCATAGCTCATGAAATAAAAATGCTATCGTTCTGGGTATTGAATCTATCTATTTGTCTATGAAGGGCGACCATTCTAGCTCATTTCCAGATTTTATTAGTGTCTCTTTGATTTTATAGAGTAAAATCGCCCTTGCAGCTGGGCCGTACCATTTTGGAGTTGCATTGAAATTCGTGCAAAATAAATAAGGGATATTTGGGGTGGTTTAAGGATTGCATCTTGGGCGCCTTCATCATTAGAGTAATCTGCATTTGATTTCTTGTCAATAGGATGAGTTTTGAGCAAGATACGTGCATTCTAGAGAGTTACTATGCTGCTGTTCTGAGTAATTTCTGTCAAAAACAGTCATATCAGATTTGAGTAAGTTCAGTATTTGAGTGAGGAGTTGTTATTTAAAGGGTTTGGGAGTATTGGAGAGGTTTCTTAAATAGTTGCTGCATTGGAAGCTTTTAATCTTATGATTCTGGCAGGTTCTCTAATACATTGTAAGCTGAACAGTAGTACTGTCAGCACTTCTCAATTCTCCTCTTTGATTTTATTGTAATTCCCACTGAATAAGTGGAAGAGGCTGGCTTGCCGCCTATTTACTTTCAGTTAAGTAGTTTAGGGACCCTCTGACCATATGCTCGCCATCACTCGGCGCCATTCTTGGTTAGGGTTACTTCTGTTCATCATGCATTGATCCTCTGACCATATGCTCGTCTGCACAGGCGCATTCTTGGTTAGAGTTCCCTTCAGTTTGCATTTGCATTAGATCCTCTGACCAATGCTCACGCCTTGCCCACATCGGGATCCTGGCGTACATTCTGGTTAGAGTTACCTTCCGCATCGTTTGGTTTTGAGCTAACCTTAACGGGTGCGTGTTTCATTGTAATATCATTGCAAAAAAAAAAATTTGGTCCGGATCATTACATGATTCATCCCCCCTTCTTAGTATAATTGTGTGCTCATCATGTCATTAGTATGTGTCATTTCCACATCCATATCACGACATGTATGTCCTTTTGAATCAACATAGGAACCATCTAAAGTATTGTAGTCCATGACAATTGAATCTTGTGTATCAAAATTATTAGCATGACTAGGGAATGCCTTCACATATAGTTGCGAATTTTGGTTTCGAGGAGCAATCAAATGAACACATTCAACATGATTCATGTTGTTATCAATAAGATCTTAAACCCATCCAAAATTGAGTATTATGTCCCTTAATTCTATGAAAATGGAAAAATGCTTGCTCATCATAATTGTTGGGAAGGATTTTGCTAGGATCAAATGGACTAGTAGGAGGAAGATTAATCAAAATTATAGCTCAATAGCCTTTGAAGTATAGCGTCCAAAGATTCTTACAACTTTGTAAATTTCCCATGAGTAGTTTGTTTGGAAGAAGGAATGTTTAAAGTGTGAGCAACTTGATGAACATTTTCCTTCTTGTCTTTGTATTCATTACCCTTAGAAAAAGATGTAGATTTTTAAAATTTTGAAAGGTATGAAGAAGCATTTGAAGTGGATGATCCATACTTGAAGAAATTATTTGGTAGTATCTTAGCTTAAGTTGTTTTGACACGTGCACACAGATTCATAGAAGATGTAAAGCTATTAAGGTGCACACTATTGGCAATTGGTATGACTAATCTCATGAGAAAGATATATTTGAACTTGGAATCATGCAAGGGATGGTTCAATTTAGAACACAAAGACTGAATTTGTATGACATAATCACTTATATGCTCATTTGGTCCTTGGGCACACTCAAGTATATAAAAAATAGTAGCGTTAAGGTCCAAATTAACTTTATATTGCTTCAAGAATGCTTTAGTCAAATTAGCAAATGTATTTATGGACTTGTGAGGCAATGAAAATAATTGTTCAATGGCACAATGATTTAAAGTTGGAAATAATTATCCTCATATATAGAGTTTAAAGATGGTGCAATGAAAGAGCACAAATGTGTATTTGGGTCACTTTTTCCATTAGGCATCTTAATGCTTGGTGGCACAAAACCAACATGTAAAGGATAAGTAACAAACTCAAACTCAAATGTTGTATGCCTAGCCTCAATAAACTTATTAGTGTCTTACCCCCTAGACATAGTTTCAACTTTTCTCTCAACTTTATCTAGCTTTGAATGAGTGCATCTAGGGTAGAGGAAGGAATGGTGACATGAGAGGCTTGGGAAAAAGGAGGGGCTTAGGTAGACACCATGAAACAAGACACGGAATGGGGATGAGTTTGAGGGATATAAGAGAGGTGGAATGGGAAATGGAATGAAATATGGGCATAGAGGCAAAGATGTAGTGAGGTGTACACATAGCGAAAGGAGGAGGAATAGAATGAGAAATGTGATGGAAGTAGTCATGGTGGAAGGAAGAATAGTAGAAGTAGGAATGCCAGTAGTGAAAGGAGTGGTAGGAACAATTGATGGGTTGTAAGCTGTGGAAGTGGTAATGGACAGAACAAGGAAGGTAGTATGGGAAAAATTGAATATGAGATGTGGATATGGTTGGAAGAGTAAAATTGGAGGTATGCCATATTGAGGAACAAAATTTAGGGGAAATTGAGATGCACCATGAGATGAGACCATGGTGGAAGAAGGATAGTTGTAGAAGAAGGGTGGATGGTATATGCACTAGTCAAATATGTAAAAACCAGGTGGCAAGTTTAGCACCAATGCTTTGAAATATTTGCAACCCAAATGGCTTGTTGATGAATAGATTATGAATTGCCTCTTCAAGTTGTGTGGATTCTCAACAATAGCTAAATTGGCAAGTTCATGTGCAAACTATTGTGTCCCATATTTGAAGAAGTCAGACCCAACAATAACTTAGCTGACCTAAAAATTTAAAAAGCTTGGGAATTGGCAAAATCTTGGAGAAAAACTCGACAATAATTTGACGAATTTTCCAAACAATTAAATGCACATAAATTTGTAAAAATATTCTTCAAAAACATGCATATTACTGAATTTAATCTTAGTAAACTGTTTTTACAAAAATAGCATGGAGAACATAGTAGAAAGGAAATATTATAGTAATAAAATAACTAACATTGAATGGAACAAAATTACAAATAATATATTATTAACAACCAATACTAATGATTATATAATATAAAATATGTTGACTATTGTGGAGCCTTTATTTTGTTGGTGATTTTCTAATTTTAAAATTATTAACAATGAATCTTCAAAACTATTACGATGCCCTTGCAAATTTATAATGGCATTTATTAAAGAAAGTTGTACCATCTTAAATTCCTTCTATTCAATACGAGTTGTCTGGTTGTTTTGATATATATTCTGAACAAATTTATTTTGTTTTTGTAATCTGATCCTAAGTGCTAAAATCTGTAGCTCTGTGAGTTCATTTAACAGTTAATGATCTGAAAGGATGGAAGTTTAATTTTAGTACTAATCTTTTTCCTAAGCTTAGAATAATCGGTGTTATGTAATTAGCATTTTGATGTTAAAATTAATTCAATAAATGCATTGGAACGTAACCATTTTAGCAAGAGTTGCATTTTTCTTCATTTTATGAGGAACAAATATTAATGTTTCTTGCACATCAACCATGTGTTTGGAAGTTGATAAAAGTGCATAAATATTTGATATATACATTTTAACTGTGTTAGAGACTTTAAACTGTAGGTAATGCGCAAACATCAAAGGTATTTTCCAGTTGAGGATGCATCTAATGGGAAGCTTTTACCAGCATTCATTGCTGTAAGGAATTGCTGCTTTAACATATTTTGTTTTTTAAATACCTTCATGAATATCAAAATAATTTACATATTGTCCCACTAAGTTAATGTTCAAGTTAGAACTTGCGAGATGTTGGAATTGATAATTTGCTTTGCAGGTAGCAAATGGGCAAGTTGATGAAGCAGCAGTGCAGAAAGGAAATGAAGCTGTCCTAAGGTAGTTTGTTTAAAGTATTTTTTTTCACTATTTTGTAATTTGTATTGCAAAAGTCTGATTAAACCTTTTTGTTTTATTATTTATATTTGAATATACATAGTTTCTTTCTGAAGTTTGAGTGATAGCAGAACTAATCTTTTTCTGTTAGCACAAGCAGTTGCTTATAAATTGACTTACATTGCCTAAATATGGCCATGACACCTTCAAGTTTAGTTAGTGATATGTTTATGGAAGTTACCAGATGCATTAGCTTTCTAGGAGATCATCATTTATATTTGTCCATGTTGTGTAAGTGTACATATTTATACATAGCAGTTGTTGACTAATGTGCACCCAGGATAACACTTCAAAGTTACTTTATAAGAACATTAAGGAAGTATAAACTTTCTTTTTGAGAGTTAGTTTTGGGTCAATATGAGGTTTCCTCACAAAGTTTCACTTTGTTTCCGTACATTAACCATTCTTTGCAATAATTTTATTGCTTCATATGTGATAACAGTCCTCAGCAATGAAATGACAGCTATGCATCAGAATTTTTTTTGTATTTTGCAATACCGTGCTTAGAAAAGCATCACAAGAACCAAAATTTCCCTGCAAGACAGGAAAATGCATGCTGTCCAAAAATGGATACATCTCCAAAAGTATCTGCTCACTCAAACAAATAGGGCTGATGCACAGATTTAGTGGATCATATGTAGGCCCCAAAACTCTAGACAATGAATCTAGGAGAACTGGAAAGCCTTGGGATCAATTGAGATATTAATGATACTGAAAGGTTAGCTCATGACTTTTTTTCTCCACTAAACAAGAGAGATTCAAATATTTTCAAGGAGGGCTCTTGGTTCTTTCAAAATCTGGGTTGATCATGAACCAGTGGTCCCTTACATTCAACCCTACTAAATATCTTACATTTATTGCCCTAGAGTAATCACACAACATGCAAGAAATATTCCACCCCAAGAAGCTCAAACTCAAACCTGTGATGTTTTTGCATTGAGTTTCTGCAAACCTAACGTGTAGACTCAGTGTGAGTACTTGCCAGTTGCTAGTACCAGGTGAGTCTACCACACAACTTGCTTTACGTGGGTAAACTATGGGACGTGGAAAAATATAAAAAGTACGATTTTTTTTTTTAAAGAAAATCTGACCATGCTCCTCATGCAATAGTGGCAAATTTGTTTGAGTGAATTTAAACAAGTTTGAAGCAGATTTGAGAAGTGAATTTTTGTAATTTTGGGATTCCAAATTCCTTGGGATCCTAGTTGCTACACAAGACATTCCTATTGCTGCACAAGAGATACTAGTAGTTGTGCAAGGGTTTCCAGTGGTTGTGTAAGAGACTACTTTGCTATGCAAGGGTTTCTTTGTTGTGTTAATTGTTAGTAAGATTGGATCAATCGCTTGGTTGCCTGATAGTGGTGAAATATTCGAGCCAAATTTTTTTGTTTTCAAATTACAAATTACAAACCAATGCACCCGTTAAGGTTAGCAGCTAAACCAAAACGTTGCTGAAGCAACTCTAACCAGAATGTACACCAGGATCCCAATGTGGGCAAGGTGTGAGCATTGGTCAGAGGATCTTAATCAAAATGCTTATGCAATAACTCTAACCAAGAATGGCGCCGATGATGGCGAGCATATGGTCAGAGGGTCTTCTATACTAAGTACTGAAAGGGAACTCGACACCAAGTATGTGCTACCCAATTCAGTATGGAGTTGAAGCGACCATATGGCGGAGTATTACAAATTACAATGCTTGAAAGAAAGAACTGAAGTGCTGAAAGTACTCAACACCCAGAATGTGCTTTCTAACCCAGAGTGGGAAAGTAGCTACCATAGGGCGGAGGTAAATTAAATACAATAGCAAATGCTGAAAGTAAAGATGAGCATTACAATTTGATAAGCAAGATTATAACTGCTGTCAGTACTACTGCCAGCTTACAAAATGTTAGACAATGCCTTGCTATCAATACAATCGAGAGTAATAGAGCTGCAACAATATTAATAGAATTCCTTTCAATGAATAAGGAAGATTAACTCAGAAACTGCAATATTAAGGCCAACCTGATAATCTGATTTTTGACAGTCCGGATCTTCATATGCACGAACAGCAGCCCTGCAACTCACCAATTTGCTCACAACACTCTCAAAACTCACTCAAATCCCACAAAGTAAGATGCAGAATAACCCTAGAATGATGGCGACCCAAATAGCACACTGAAACCCCAGCAAAAGACCTTATATTATTTATGCACGAAAACCAATGCAGGAACAGATGGTATGGCCCAGCAAGAGGGGCGATTTTGCTTTAAAAATTAAAGGTTGATCTAAAAAATCTGAAACTTAAGACAATGATTCGCCCTTCCCAGACAGAGGGATATGAACAATACCCAGAAGAATATTTTTTGTATTTTCTGACATATGAGTGAAAAAGACAATCTGCTATAGTAAATAATGCAATTCTAGAAATGCTCTAATATGCAAAATCAGAAACTAAATAGCCACAAGCTGAATTACAATGCACCAATCCCAATGAACTCACAAAACTAAACTAATTCATCACTAGTTGCTGTGTTGCAAGCAAGAAGCAATGCCCGAGCTAGGAGGCCTTCATTCCTCGAAGCAATCCAATACCATTCCGGCAGAGTAACAATACTATAGA
Organism: Sequoia sempervirens; assembly: GCA_007258455.2. Classification (NCBI taxonomy): domain Eukaryota; kingdom Viridiplantae; phylum Streptophyta; class Pinopsida; order Cupressales; family Cupressaceae; genus Sequoia; species Sequoia sempervirens. The sequence continues at coordinate 13,720 of VDFB02026652.1, read as the reverse complement.
CCAAAGATACTGAATTGAGGATCAAAGTCTTCCTTTTATAATTTCCTGTTGACTTCTCGAAACCCTAATCTTCACTTCAGAGTCAAACCCTAATCCCTTCAAAAGATGGCGTCCCTTTCTTCAAAGCTCAATCTTGACTTTTTAAATAAATTCAACACATTAATAAATGCGTCCAAACTTAAGGCTTGATTTGACCTTGATAAATTATAAAATAATCTTTAATGAAGGCGCCACCCTCAAAAGACCACTTTTCAAAACAACATGAAGTCAATAGACTAGGCCAAGGGGGTCAACGTTAAAATATAACATTAAAACGTGACTTTAATTAAATAGCTCAACTTATCTCTCCAATTGTGCCCCGAAGCCATAAATGAGCAAGCCAACTGATCAAACTGAAGTAGGAAGTCAACCATGCCGAACCCAACTGGAAAATTGCCAGAAATAGAATTTACTAAAAATATTAAATTCACGAAGATACTCAGAACGCCAAGAAGAACATATCACTGCGAAGCTTTCTGAAAACCAGAAAGAATCCACCATTGAAACAACCAACTCGAGCAAGAACATCCTTCAAAATAGGAAACCCTAATTTTACCTTCCAGGCTAGCCTACGGGTCCAGAATAGGCCAACGGTCATTGAAAAGATCGAGGCTTGAGGCGGGGACATTACAAGTGGACATTCGGTTATTGGATCTTCATTCTCACAAGATTCTAATTGGGTTGTAGCATGGACTGTCTCATTCTCCCCCGATACAATATCATTTTGAAGTTCGGGAATACTTTGTAGTAAATTCACTACTTTAATTGGTATAATAGCTAGAAGTACTTGTCGTGCAATATTTTTCTTGGATTGTAATTGATTTGTTACCATACTTGCACTTGGATTTGAGTGGCGCCATTCGTTAACCACAACATTCTCCACTTCAGCCCTTGCTTCACAAAGTCTTTCTTTTTCTATATGTGGGTTTGAGTACACAACCTTCTTTGCTTGGGCACAAGTTATGGCCAATACTTCATTATGTCTTACATCAATCATGTTGACACTAGCCTTTTGCTTCAGACATCCAGTGTCTTTGTGGTTTCTAGGTCCACACCATTTGCACAGTAATTGCACTTTATCTTTCTTGTTCTAGAAATCTCTCACAAAGTGTCCCCATTCACTACATTGTCGGCATTGTATGATAGGGTGTCCTTTGGGGTCATATTATATTTGGCTTCATCCTCCTCTTTGATTTCGATAACCACTTGGAGATGCATTTTGTGGCTTCGATGGAGTGGAATCCTCTCCCTACATAAAGAGTACTTATGCACTTCTAGTCTTCAATTTGTATGGGCACTCCTTTATTGAATGACCCATAACTTAGCAAATCTCACAAAACATCTGTTTAGGACAATTAGCTTTTGTGTGCTCCTCAATTTTGCATTCAATACACCATAGTTCATTACTTTCTTTGTTGGTTTCTTGCTCTGGCTTCAATTCTTTCATCCTTTAGAGAATGTCCCTTCGAAGTATTTGTACTGTTTCTAATTCACCGTCGCTATTGTCATCCAAACTTCCATTTTCCTCTATTTTTCTTTATTGCGCGAGGATATTTTATCTTCACTTTCTATGTCCATTGCTTGATTGTAGGCTTTTGAATAGGAAGAGGGTGGAACTACCTTCATTTTTTTCTTTCTTAATGATGTAAGTAGACCTTCAATGAACCATCTTTTCTTGAGATCGTCAACTAGTTTTGTTTCTAATTTTACAAGCAATTGTTTAAGTCTATGATTATAATCTCGTATGTTTTCATGCTTACCTTGTTTTGTATTGTAGAATTCTGCTATTATTTTATTATCATCATGAAGCAATTAAAACTCTTCTTCGAAGGCCTTCTTTAATCTCTTCCATGTGCTTCGAGGGGCTTGGTCAATTTCTGTATACTAGTCAATCGCTACATGTTGCAAAGTGGCTGGAAAAGATCGTAGCCAAATTGTTTTATCATGTTGTCCATTTTCCGTCTAGATTGTTTCACAAGTCTTACAATGCCTCATAGGGTCCTTTGACCCGTTCCAACTTTGCAAGTTTGTGCTGCTCTACATTCGGACTTGTTGGGGGAGTCACCATCTTGCTTGCCTATTGTGCCCCTTGTGACAATGACCTTATTGGAGAGTTTTCATTAGTACGTTTTGGTGCCTTCCCTGCACTCATGGAGATGTCAAAATCCTTTACTCACCCCTCTTCAACGTCCATCACCCTTAGGTTGTATGCTCCCTTTGTCCTTGCTTTATCAGCTCCGATCTTCCAATGTTTCACTCTTTTGTTAGTATCAAGTCTTCAATTTGGCATATGGTCTCTATTAGATTGTCGGTAGGTTCTGCCTTGTCTTCGCTTTTGGCCGATTTTAATGGCACGCATAGTTCTCCGATGGCAAGGTTGGCAGTTTCTTCCTTGCCTCCACTTTTGCCTAATGGTGAACCTTCTTAGTCCGATGGTGATGGTCCGGATTGTTCTTTGGCGAGGTTGGTGGTTTCTCCTTCACTTTCCCCTTCATTCGATGTTGATGGTGCAAACGACTCTCAGGCTTGGTTGGCAAGGTTGTTGTGTGGCTCGTTGGGAAGTGGTAAGTGTCGAGCTATTTCTATCCACTCTCCCTTCGCGCATTCCCTTGTCATGAAAGTTCTCCTTCTCTCTTGACTACGATTTTTTCTCTTGGGTGGACTCGAGCTTTCCTTCAGAAACTCTTCTTCAACTTCACCCTTCAGTTGTCGTTGTTGTTCTCTTATTCTTTTATTCTTAAGGATCTTCTAATTTTTTGGTCTATTGATTCGTCAATGCTTTGTATTAATTTCCTATTTTTATTCAAAGTGAAGGGCATTAATTCTTCGAGCTACATCAATGGTTGGTATTATGTTCTTCCTCTATTCTTCATACTGCTGTAGTATATGTTGCCTATGTTGTTCTTGGTCTCACTTAGCCAGAAGATCTTGTAGGATGATGAATTGGCATGCAATAAGTCTTGGTAGTCTGTCTAGAAGATGATCAACCTCCTTGTTGATGGTTAGGTTGTCCGAGATGGCGGCCTAAGGGACCTCTCTCTTAAGAGCTTCCCTCCATATGTATTCTTTTAGTGAGATATACCACAAGTTTATGAAGTCTTGTGTAATATCATCTTCCCTTTCATCGTTTGCTTGCATAGGTTCTTTGGTGGGCTGTCCCATTATATGACCATGTTTCCCACTTTAGAGGCAATGTCACCAAATTTTACTGCTCTAATTGATAAAATAAATACATGAATTAATAATAGAGATGACGACACATACTAGATATATGCATAAAATATATCTTTATTCGCACATGAAATTATTACAAAAGAAGACCAGAAATGGTTAGCCAAGGATCAAATTTAATTAGAATAGATCATGCTACTCTCCTTGACGATACACAATGTATTTGAAGGACCCGATGATTGCCAAAATGAACACAACCGTCAACCAACGGACACTTATAACTACCCAAGCTGACAACCAATTAATGTAGTCGGATAACCAATATTATCAAAGCATAATAATAGACATTGTACATTGACTACAACACCCTTTGGGTTCACAAGTCATGAGCTTTCTTGGCATAAGAGACAAATGTTTTGCCTTGGAAGCTCACGAGTTTGAAAGTTCCTGTGGTCTTGAAGGCCTTAATTTGGGTTTGGTGGTAGGGGCCTCGTCCCGTGAGCCCTCCTTGTATTGTGACAGGCAGCATGTCGGACATTGCATCTTAACCCTATTGCAGTTTTTCCCACAAACCCCTGCTTTGAATTGAAAATAAAGTGTTTTGGGTCCATGCTTTCCACAAATGAAACTTGTAAAAATGCTAATATGGATTTGTAATTTATAATCATATGAAACTATGACTTGTGTTGAACTTGTTTTTTGATCTATAAACAAAGGAAAAAACTACAAATAAATTCTGTCCATTCAGTTTTATGCATGTTTCAATTCAGTTTTATGCATGGTTTTAAAGATTATTTTACAAATTTACGTGTCTTTTAATGTTTGGAAATTTTGTCGAGTCACTGATTTGAGTCAAATTTGGGCTTGCTTAGTCTGAGCTTTTGAACTGTGGGAATCCTTAACTATGCAAAAATTTTGTTAATATTAATCTGGATAAACCCCTTCTAGATAGAAATTTCCCTGCTATGGAGGGAATGAAATGGGAACAACACCTTGATTATGAAAATGTTCTATTCAAATTCAGACTCTATAATCAGCAAGAACATTTGGCAAGGGTTTTTCTGCCAAACAAACAACCTTCTGAGCATGTGGTTATTGATTCTACCATTCAGACTAATCAGCATATCAAAAATTTTGGAGAACAACAACAGACTAAAACTAAAGAATTAAATCAGGAGCAGAACATAGAAAAGCAAATCTTAATATTAATTTTATTGGTTGATATATTATGAATATAAACATGGCAAAGACAATGAAACATGCAGATGCATATCTATTCTATTTGAGAATGTTTACCATACATGGGTAACACAAGGTAACACATGACATTAAGGATGCAACCACAATGGTTGATTCCTTACTGAGGCAAGCCTAGGGATGACTCGTTGAGATGTGACCCAAGGGTTTGATTTGTTAAGAATGGAACCAAGAGTGAAGACCCCTGCTGTTAGTAACTACACTACCATTTTAATCCTTTGGGGTAAGAGGTTCTCAGCAATTAAGGATAGAAATTCTGTGCTTTTAGATGTGGGACAACAGGATGAGGTCATATGATTAGCAAATAAACTAGTGAGAGTAATGGTGAAATTTTTGCGTGGGTGAGAGTCTCCTAGGGATCTTGCTTGCCACATAACTATTGCTACAGTTATAGGCTGGACCAAATGCAGCAGTTTCCTCAATCATCCCATGCACTTAGATCATTGAGTAGGCTTGTGTAGCATGCTAATCGTTTGATGACTATACTTATCTTCATATGTTTCAGAGGTGGAAATGCATACTGTAACAAATGCTTTATAGCCCACTTTGAAAGGTTGTGATTTATATCCGAACTATGTTTCCAGATATGGAAAGAAAATATCGAGGCTATTCTAGAATTCAATGTCTTTTTTACCATTATTGACTTTTCAAAGTTTACACTTTAAAGTATGAATCTGCTTTTTAGGAATTGAAGGGAGATTGGTTGTATAAGATTAATTGATGCTTTCAACATATTAATTTTAATTGTGTGAGCAATTGTAATCAAGCATTTTGCATTTTAATGTGATTCTGCTTGCAGAGCACGATATGAAGATGCAAAGTTCTTTTATCGGTTGGATACAACAAAACATTTAGTGGATTTCCGTGAGCAACTAAAGGGTATACTTTTTCAGGTACAGGCTTATTGAAATTAGGGGATCCATATTGAACATTTTTTTATTTTGATATTGTTTGTAGTTTCATGATGAGATGATCTATAGAATATTTACTTCAAAAGAGGCATAAATTGAAGCAGGAGAAGCTGGGATCAATGTTAGATAAGTCCAAACGTATTGAGAAAATGATATCAAGACTTGGTGCTGTGATGGGTTTGGACGAAAATAAATTTTCAGTGGCTCAGAGTGCTGCAGAAGTAACTATGTCAGATCTGGCCACTACCATGGTTATGGAGTTTACATCCCTTGCTGGTATAATGGGTCGCCATTATGCTCTTAGGGAGGGTTATTCTCAAGAGGTATGGACATAAATATGTATGTACCATCTTATAAATTGTAAACTACATTATTTCTTTCTTGAATAATTTACAAGTGTTTTAGAACCTTTGAGATGATTAAAGGTTTTTAGATGATTATAGATGGTACATTGAGTACCTTGACAAAAAAAATTACTTGAGGAAAAAAATAATTGATGGTTAAATTTGAAAGATTTATTTTGATACTTTCAGGAATAGTTTAAATAGGCTCTTTTTTACTCTGTGGCACACATAACTGGTGGTACTCTCTATTATTAAAGAGGCAAAGGAACTCAAGGAGTTTGAAATTCATTTCCAACTCTAATACTCGAATACATTGTCTTGACATCTATGCTTAAAATAAGGGGTTTCCTAGTTTTCTAAATCATATAGATTTGAAAAAAAAATGTGCAAGCTTTGTCAATTAATGTTGCTGCCCTGTAGAAAATTGTAAGTGAACGTAATTTCAGTAAACTGCTCATACATGTGTGTCGATCTTCTGCGGCAATGATCCGTACATCTTGTATATTGAATAGGTTTGGATAGATGTCCATTTCTTGAGCAAAGTTGTATCTTGCACTAGGATCTTACAATGTACTGAGAATAATATTGAGTTTCTTTAGTATCTGTTCCATTGCTTGATGAATTGTTGGATGTCTGGGAGACATCAGAAGGTTTCCTATGGAATCAGCCATTATACTTTTTCACTGGTGTTCATCTAGGTTGTCTGATACAAAGGCAAGCTGAAGTCCTTTTTGGTAATGGGCATGGATATTTATGGGCACATGATATTCAATCCTATGAATAGAATGGAGTGAAACCTGGCTCTAATACTAGTGATCCACAGGATGGAGCTGAAGATGGTGGTATGGAGGGATAACCTAATAATCCTGCTGGTAAACTATTGACTTATGGAATGAACATACAAAAGTAAACTGTTACAGATTGCAAAGACAAAGAGGTAACAAATTAATTCTCTTTTATAGAAAGAAACCAGAAAAGTTTTGTAAATACAAGTATAAAGGTCTAGAAGGTTAGGATGAGATTTCTAGTAATCAGAAAACTATAGAAATGCTTTGTAGTTGATGTGCCTACAATGAATGGTCAATGCCACCTAATCTTAGGGGCCGAGTGCAAGTATATATAGAAATATAAAGATAGACATATTTAATTAAGTAGGGTTGAAAAATGTTTTAGGTTGAATAGCACTTTAGAGGAGAGGCATTTGAATCACTCTCTGTCAGATGTAGAGGGAAGACCTTGCCCAACTTTCTAGAGTGCTCCACCTCCAACGAGTATTATAGTTGGAGAAGCAGGCTGGTGGAGGGGACGGGGGGCTGGAGCAGGTGGGGGTAGTGTGAGTAGAATAGGAAGGGAGCATTCCTAGCCCCTCTGCTGGTGCAACACTCCTTTACCCTTAGATTCCTATTCCTGCTCCTGGGCATTGATGCACTTGTTGTCGATTCCTTGATTCACCTTTCTGTTGATAGGTCGGTTCATCTTTTAAGTGTGCATTGTGTTCATTGGTTCATTGATGTTGTGTGAACCATGAGGGTGTTGTTTGGAGTGGCTCCATTTGGCGTTAATCCTAACTTGTGTGGAAGCCCTCTGCATTGTGAGCTAACTTGGTGAATGTCATCCTAATAGCATGCTGATTGAGGTGGTGACCATAGAGGTGCTAATCTGCCAAGATAATTTTGCCAGAGTTTTGCATCATGTAATTGGGTGTTGGTGCTATGTAGTGTAGTGTAAGAAGCCAACATGGTCAAATAAAAAACATGGATGATCATGGATTAACAATTATTGCAATTCCTTTTATTTGAGCACTTCTAATTAATAATTTATTAGGCTAGGTGTTCCCTTTTGGAGATTCTTGCTGACTTAGCTTAATGTTCTTTCCTTTGGCTACATGTACATGAGAATGAGAACCAAGTTATTCCTATTGAAAGAATTTAAGACCTTCAAAACCACACATAACTTCATGGTGTACATCATTTTCACAATTTTTTAAGAGGCAAAGAACAATGTTGATGAAGACAAAAGATAAAGATTTTGGAGTGTTTGACCAACGTAGGCCAATATGTGAATAATGCTTCAGACCAACCAACCAAGGGATCTCATCTAATTGCACACTGATGGAGTTTGCAAATGGTTGAGCTGTACTAGAAGGCCATACAATCGAATGAACTCGTTGCACCCCATTCTTTGGTCTAACCGTACGCTAGAGAATTGACTGTGTTGTACTATGAAAGAATATTTAGGCCATGCAATGAACACCCATACCATTTGAGGAAGGAATGCCTAGGTTGTACAATCTAAGATTGTCTAGGTTGTACGATGTAGGATATGGTGAGAAAAAGCCCAGGTTGTATGATGAGTGAGTGTTCATATCGTACGATGAAGGACAGTTGTACATTGAATGGTTGATGAGACCATATGATGTAATGAGCGAATGGTCTGAGTTGCCGTACAATGGAGGCAATAATTAGCTTTGGCCATATGATGTGTTGTGGGCCTTGTATGGTGGAAATTATGTGCCACTTGATTTTATGTTGAGGGTTTGGGTGTCGTACGACTTAATTATTCGCTGCCATACTCTACTAAGATTGTGCCATACAATGTCAATCTTCACTCCTTGATGATGCCATACGATGTCAATCTGTTGTTGCTTTAAACTGTCATGCCTTTGTCTGTTGAATGATATGTTGAGTGAATGAATAGTTTGGCCGTACGATGAAGAGAAACAAGGGCCGTATGATATGTGAAGTTAACAAGTGATGTCATTGTATGACTTGATCATTAAGTAACCATACTTTATAATCAGCCCCTTTTTAACTTTCACATGTGAAATTTAATTTTTTAATATTTTATTTTTTGCCTTTTTCATTCCAATCTTTACTTGTTTTCTAATTTTCTTTTTTCATTTTTCTTAAATTTTCTATGAAGTTTATTTGACTTGACCAATATTTGCACACTCCACATTAAATATTTTGTACTTCATATTTTGAGACATACTACCTGTAATTTTGCATCCTTTTGCAAAGTCAGATACTCTCTTGTGTTGTCCCTAATTTTTGACTTGCTAAAATTGGGATAACCTAATAAAATTTTATTTGAAGATTTTCTCTTCGAAGGCACGTTTTACGAGGTGCAAAGGTTAGAAAATTTCAATTTTAGGTCTATAGTCCTTTGGGTTAGCACTTTTTACTCACCCTCGTCCGTTTTCGTGAAATTCTGAGTCATTTTTAGTGTGTTTTTGGTCAATTTCGGGTTTTTGGGGCATCACTGCAAGTAGGGGTTTTTGCTCCTATTGCATTACTTTTTGTTTTAATTTTAAGTTGTAGGAACTTTTTGCTCCTATTGTAGTTACTTTTTGTTTTAATTTTAAGTTGTAGGAACTTTTTGCTCTTATTACAAGTTACTTTTTAAAAATTGCTTAAGTCACTCAAAAGTCCGAATTTGTTTTAAGTCTTCATTTTTGACAAAAAAACAAAATTGTTATGAGACTTTAAAAGCCCGATTTGCTTTATGCAAAATTGCTATTTGATAAAAAAAAGTCCGACTTCATTTGAAAACATTTGCAAAAACTTCCAAAAATCCCGAAATTGCAAAAAGCAAAATTGCTAAAGCTCTAAAAAATTCCGAAATTGCTTAAGTGAGTCAAAAACCCGAATTTGTTAAGAGTCCTCTTTTTTGACAAAATGTAAAATTGCAATGAGTATCTAAAAACCCGAAATGCAAGTAAAAGGCATTTTTGAAGTTTTACAAGATATTTTTCAATTGCAATGAGTATCTAAAAACCCGAAATGCAAGTAAAAGGCATTTTTGAAGTTTTACAAGATATTTTTCAATTGCAATGAGTATCTAAAAACCCGAAATGAGTTTTGCAAGTGTTTTTGTGAATTTTGTAGCTTGCTCTTGCTCATATGTACCCCGATTGAAGAGATTTTGGCATGAAGAACACTTGGCAAGGTCTGCAACTTTATTAAATTCCCCATTTTTGCTCTACCATTGCCACGTTTTTGCAGATTTGAGTTTGTTCAAGGCGCCTAGGGTTTTATTTATTTATTTATTTTTCTTTATTTTGGTTTGTAAACTTTTGTTACGGGTATGTTCTTTGTTTCTTTTTATTTTTCTGTTTTTGTTGTTTTAAATCTTTTGTTCTTGGGTTGCCTTTCTATGGAGATTGAGATTGCATATTATAAAAAAAATATGGCTGAAAATGCATTTTTCCACTTCACACACCCTTCATTCATGTCTTTTTTATACACCATCATACTTCATTCGCCCTTCATTCATAAAAACGTTTTTCTCTCTCTTTCATTCGCCTTTCCATTTCACTTTTCATTCACTTGCCTTCATTTCATATTCATTTTCCATTACCATTTTTCTTCATCATCATTATCATTTTCTACAAAAATGATGCCCTTGGCTGAAAATCGGGTTTTCATAATTTGATTACAAGTAGGGGATTTTGATCAAGGTTACAAGTTAAAATGATAAACTTGCAATGACCTCTTATTTTTCCTACCTTGCACTTTTACTTGCAATGGCTTCCAAAAATCCCAATTACATATACCTTACTTGCTGTTAGCCTTCCAAAACCCGAAATTCACTTGTGAGCCCATTTTTGCATCAAATTATCCCTTCCCTTGTCAGTCTTGTTTACACATATGATCTATCAAACCAATAAATCAAGGCATGGACATTGTTTTATAACAATTTTATCTTGAATAAGGTGTTATGGGTTCTTCATCAGTGAACAAAAGAAGAAGAGACACAACAATAATTCATGGAGCAGCTCGAAGGTCAATAATCCTCATGAAACCATCTACGGACAAAGTGAATCAAGCATGGAAAAAGGATGCAACGAAGAGAAGAACTTCCTAAAGAAATGGCACTACTCCAAGCCTGTGATAAGGTTGAAGTTCGCCAAGGATACAAAGATCATTAAGAATGCAAATTCTCGTTCCAAGTTCGAGATCTCTTCACCAATCCTGAATACTTCAAGTTCTAAAATCCTGAAGCAGCATGAAGATCATTGCAGATGAAGGATGATGTAGTTAGAGTCGTGTCTTGGACACTTAAAATAATTTCAATTATGTATTTTACTTTCGACAAAATATATGTAAAAACAAAAATTGCAATTGCAAGTGTTCTTTCCTTGCAGTTTTGGAAAATGTAATTACGTGTAAAATCTTACAAGACAAATCACAATTTGGATTGTAATTTTGAATAAGTCAATTGCAATTAGTTATCGGTTGAGAGAATTTCTCAAGTTAGTTGGGATCCTCCCACCTTTTTCTCATGACCTCTCTCCTATAAATACCTGAGGAGGTCCTTTGTAAATATGGATCTTTTGGCAATGCAACAAAATTCTGCCAATTTGTGTATGCATTCTAAGACTTTGAGTTTAGATGTAAATCAGATTGCAATCAATAAAGAAAACAAATTGCTTCCAAACTTTGTGTTGGTACAAATTGTGATGTGACGACATTATTTGGAATTGATTGTGAGTTTTGTGGTGTTATACAAGAGGGATTCAAGCTCAATTCTGCAGACTTTGAGCTGCTTATTGCGTTTGGAGTTTTAGATTGGTTTTCAGATTTGATACTGCAAACTTTGAGTTGTTTGTCACGTTTGAAGCTATTATAGAACGCTCAAACAAAGGGGGTAATTTGCAAACTTTGTGTTGCTTTTATTTTCTATTTTGAGCTGCTACATACTGTACTTGGTTACTAGAAAATCATCTATAAAGGTTGATAGGAGAGTAAGTTGTCAAAGACTTTGTGCTTTCAATTTGTTTTCCCGTCCCGAAGGAGCAACGGAGGACTTTGTGCCTTTATGGAAACTTTGCTTCTTTATTTGTTTACTTCATAAATCATTTATGTTTTCAGCTATGATTCTTTTCTGAAACAAGAGAAAAGAATAAGTGTCTTTTCTGGAAAAAGAGAAAAAGACAGAGTTTCACCCAAATTTAGAATAGATTTATAGTTAGAGTGTATTTCTGAATTGTTAAAATAGATAAAAAAGGGGGAGCCTTCCCTTTGAAAATAGGAGAGTTTATCTCACGTGCTGTGGCTGAAACCACAATTTTGCATATCCTCAAGGTATACAAAATTTTCAACCAACATCTTGCAACTGTCATCTTTTGCCAACCATGGACTATGTCCCACACACATAAATTGCCCAAGTTTTCAAAATCACTTTTCATCAGATGCTCTTTAATGAGAGTTGTAGCTTTGAGAAAAGTCAACGAAAATAGCTCGTAGTCTGCCATTTGCTAGTGAAATAGGCCGTTGGGAGAATTTGTTTCATCCTCTAAGCATGACTGTAATTTCAGCATCCCTTCATTATTCAGATCTACCAGACCCCAATCATGCTTCTTTATCCATTCTTTGTCAAAGTCAGAATCTCACGAATTGGAGGAAGTTGCTTCCTCACTTATGGCTTGTTCTTTAAATCAATTACATATTTTTGACCCCATTTCTCAATGGAGATTATAGTCTTTTTCCAGTTGTCATCATCTTTGGTTGCTACCAGCCAACTCCAACCTAATAATGTGTCGTACGCTTTCTTAATGAAATGACCACAAAGTTCAATAAAAATGCTTGAGTTCCAATAATTACCTTTTGTCCCATTAAAACTCCAAGTACCTAATACCTTGTTGATCTGCACCCACTAGTTGAAAAGTTGGTGGCCAAATGGTTGGCTTGCCCAAACTTCTCGAAGTGTCTTCCAGAAGTACATTCACCTAGACCCATGTCATGCCCCAAACACATAAGTCTAGGAGACCGTAGCATCTAAATAGTCCAAGAAAGAAAAAAATATCAGATCACTGCTTATTTTCTATGCTAAGGAATTAAATTAACAAAAAGGTCGGCTAATATTTGACAAAAGAATGTCATGGGTAGCGACTCTACAAAAGCATAGAATTAACAATAAAAAGGTTTTTAGCCAACTCTTGGTTATGAAGGGATGTGTCCCTTACTAATGTAAGGATGTGAATGAAGAGATGTGACTTTTTGCCCCCTTCCACTATTGAAGTTATGTAAGAGAGGTAAAATCATTTGAAGAAGGCATCAATGGGGATCAATTTGGATCAAGGAAGCTGATTGGACAAAGAGAAATAAGAATTGGAAATATTAGGAAACCTATTGGAATAAATATTATTTCTAGCAAGAAGATTATTGTAAGTTTTAAATTATATATATATATATATATATATATACAATAATGATGCTTGCAGCAATTATCGATCCTTATAAGTAATCATGATTCTTCCTTTATTGTGAATATGGATAATAGATTCATATAATTAACCTATTTTGAATTTAAGTAGAAATGATTGCAAAATAGGAAGGCAAATCAACCTTTTGAGTTCACGAGAGGTGAAGGCTCGACAAACCTGCCATGAAGTACGCCACCCATATGGGGTTAAGCCTCGTGGGCTTGGAGGCATATGTGTGCTCTCGGGCTTCGTGGAAGGGAGGTAGTCATCATGCTTTTATCAAGCATGCCACCCATAGGGGGTTAGGCCTCATGGGTTGGGAGGCTTATTATTGCTCCTTGGATTGATCAACAACGACGACCAACCTCCAAGGTGGACTGAGGAATGGAAGGGCAACCTGCCTTCCATGCTCTTGCAGTACAAGGATAACTATCCTTGAGATTGTGTTTGCAAGGTTTCTATCATATTCTTAATATGGTTACTATAGGAATATGTTAGGATGATTATTAATACTATTGATTTCTAACTCTTATGGATAATAGTTGTCCTCATGGATTATGTTGGAAACTAACATTGTTGCATGACTTAAACAAGGATTTATATCTTATAAAGGGTATTTCAAGTGGTAAATTTATAATCTTAAATATATTACATTTCTTATTTTGATTGAAATTGTGGTTTTAGGGACAAATCTAGGAATATCCTAAATAGGGGACATTGCAACCCACCATTAACAATTTTATTGGTGAGATTCCTTCCAAGAATCTCCATATTGACCACTGTTGGTTTCT
>VDFB02026651.1:0-11470 GCA_007258455.2 Sequoia sempervirens | reverse complement strand
TTTTATGGTTACTTTATTTTGATTGTTTGTTTTGTTTCTTTGTTTTAAACTTCATTCATGCTTTATCTAAACTTTGCTTTAGTTTATAATAAGGATGATTTTACTTGAAATGTGTTTCCTAATTTTCTTTTTAGACCAGTGCTTACATTTTGACAACTTTGTTGGGGACTTGATCCTTTCTCTAATTCTATTGACTTTTATTGTGCTTTATAGTGGTTTTTGGCTAATTAGTCTTATAGGTTCTTACTTCACATTAAGTGGTTTTGGTGATCAATTTTTTATAGACTTCTAGGAGAAAAATAAAGGTCACAATTATATCTAAAAGAGTGAAGAGATGACTTTCAAAATATAATGTGATATATTTTTTTAAGAAAAATATAGAATTTTTGGAAAGGCTTTAGATTCTCACTATACATAATTTTATACAACTATATAATCCATACTATACAAAGAACATGATATTCCTATAGTCTATGAAGGGTAGCAATTTACGTGTATATAGAGAATTATCATTAGATACATAGTACATTTTATTTCTTTTGTGTACGAGTACATATCCATGAGGCATGAGATATGGATACACAATAGAATTCCATGGTGATATCCAAACTCATGCAAGATATATTCATGATATTTTATTCCACTACATTTTATAAGGGGTAAATATTCAATGTTCAACTACTTTCAAATTTTCATTTAACAATACCCAATAACTATTTAAATTTCTCAATTTTTAACAATGGATATTTAATGTTTAACTATTTACAAATTTATATTTAACAATATTCAATAGTTGTTTGAATCTATTAATGTTTTACTAAAATATAGAGAAAAATTAATCAAATTTTGTGGGTTAATAAAATTTATTTGGTGGTTTTAAATCTACGATTCTAGTTCATTTGTTTGATTGAAATCTACTACTTAAAACCTATAGATTCAAACTTAATCTGCCTTTATTTTAACATCTGTAGGCATTTGAAAACATTAATGATTGATTGTAGTGATTTTTAGTGTTTCAAATTTGCGGTACTTCAAAATCTATGGGCCAAAGTTTATAGTTGAGTTAGATCCGTTGTTTGAGTTTTTTTCTTCTTTTTAATTAAAACTTGTATTTTTTAATATTTTTTAAAATCCATACTTAATGTTTTAAGGTCTATAGTTAATGTTTTAAAGCTCACAATTAATGTTTTAAATTCTATAATTTTAAAATTCATAAAGTTTGTGCAACCTGAACACCTTCTCCCATCTCTTTTTATCTAGCCTTGGTCTGCAATCACTCATTTCTCATTTACAACTCTCTTTTCATCATGTGATCTGAAACGATACAAACAAACTACACATAGTTAAATATAGAAATTTTACCACTCTCATCAATATGGACCGTGGAATTATAATGTCTCTAATTAAAACCAATAGTTAACATCTTAAAGTTTGTATTTAAAAATTTATGAACAAAGAGGCTAGCAATAGGTCGAGGCACTACATCGAGGTCACATTGAGGACTAGGTGCTTGGATCATCCTTTGGCCCATGATCATATGGCCTTTTAGGTCCTTGATTCCTCCCATACCAAAAGGGATAAAAACCAATGCTCATGACCTTAGCACCCCCTATACCTAGCCAAGTCACTTGGGAAATTAGGGGCTAGTCAATAGGGTCACATTGCTAGTAATCTCTCCAATATCCTCTCTCTATACTTCAATGCCTTCTCTAGTTGTCTATGCATATCTTGCATAATATAATAAGTATCATGAGCAACTAGATAGCATGGTTAATAGAGAGAAATTTTTTGATCACCAAAATTAGAAGCACCATACTCTATAGAGTTAGGAACATCCTAACCACCAAATGTTGCTTAAGATCTAGAATCCAAATCACATATTAGAGTAGATATGTTTGGGGTGGGTGCACATGTGTTGATAATTTCCTCTCAAAATGTGGTTCTATATGGTTGGCATGGATACCAAACTATAATTTTAACACATGGTAAGACCTCAATAGGCCTAATGTGGGATTCCATGCTAGAAAATGCATTTAATAATAATCTTGCAAAGTATCCACATCTAAAAATGAAAAATGTGCATCATAAAATGAACCTTGATCTATGTGTGAAGAGGTGGTTGATCAAGTGTAGCAATAGTTATTGGGGATCTCCAATAGTACTACTTGACTCTATTTGAAGATATCTACTGGGAAATCATAGTTGTATCTAAAAATCCTTCAATTTATTTCTTCTAGGAAATCTATACAACTAGGCAATCACTCCTTCAAATCCAATGATAAGAGTTCAAGCCCTTCACCCAATCAAATGCTTGTAAGTTAATATTGATACTAGAAAATATATATCATCTCTCTAGTTCACTCTATCTCAAGCTTGGCCAAGATGCTCGGTTTAAGTGAACCTTGTTGTATAACTACTACAAAGAATAAATTGGGACATAGCTATTTTTTACATAACCCCACATAGCTAGAAATATTGGGTAAATCAAAGGTTTCATAATAGGACATGCACACCTAATGATATACTACCCATTTTCCCTCCTTATCCCTATTTAATGAGAAAAACATCTAGTTTTGATTATGTCTATTGTGACCAATTCTAACCTCATCAAAAGTAATTGGTCCCCTAACATTGGATCATAGTTGATCAGCAATAAAATCTACACTAACTTGATCTTATGAGATAATTTCTTGTAAACTTTCCTTAACTCTTTTTAGGTCATTCAAGAATTAAACGATTTTTGTACTACCTAGTGGTTTGATGACTTTGTAAAATGACCTCAAGTTTCTTGATAAGAATGTTGTATTCAAGTATGTTGGCTATGATGATATAATATTTCTATTTAAAAATATAACTAAAATAATTCACACAAAATAATTATAAATTTAAATTTAACTATCATTTTTAAGTGATGAAATTGGCTTCGGGGCCTTACCCATAAAAATAAAATAGAAAATATATAATTCTTGGTTACTCCATCATGAAGGGTTTAGTTTCACAAAAAAAAAATACCAAGGAAACAATAAATGCCCCATTAGGAACTAAAACAAAAACTTGCAAGAGGCACAATTGCTATTCTTTGTAAACTATTTACAATTTATCACTATAGATTCACTTTTGTAAAGTCATTGATATTACATATTCATACAAAAAAAAAATCAATCCTACTATTCAATGTCAACTTCATCATCACTATTTGTAGAATCCCCTTCCATAGTGAAGGTTCAATCAATTCTTGGAAATGGTACATCCCCTATGATGATTTTCAAAAAAATTATCCCCCACTTTGCTTGATGTGTGTAGAGGATTTTGTTGAAACTAGCAACCAAAATCACAAAAGGGATTCAATGTCTAATAAGGAGTGCATTGAAAGTTTACCACTATCCCAACCTTGGATGGAAATCAAGACAAGTGACTACATTGTTCAAAATAACATGGAGACCTTGACACCACCTAAGACAAAAATGATTCAAAAACCAACTATGCAGTCTCAATTTTCTTGCAAGATTCAATAAAAATTTCTATAAATATTAAAGATATATTTGAATTTACCCAATATATGTGTGTAGTCAAAACCACCCAATGTTACGATGCAGATCACAATCATGTGTTTATCTAAAAATATTCCTCAAATATAGGTCTAAAATTTCACCCAAGAAAGAAATACTCCTCTCAACTATCAAACTCACTACATCATATCCATGGAATCACAATTAGTTGAATAAAAATTATAACATGTATGAGTCATTTGCATGTTAGAAATGTAAATATTCCAATAATATGTTGTGCACTAGGGACTCAACAATTGAAGGAAATTCCACCTCAAATACTTATTTTTCTAATCTCCATGCAACAACATTATGAAGGTCATTTGTAGGGAAAAATTTGGGACATCATTAAATATGATAGGATCCAACCCTTTCCATGCAATGATGATCTCTCCACAATACACCTCTGCTGAATATCTATTAGAAAATTTTCCAATATCTTTCATTTTTCCATGATCGACCATATTTGACTCATTTTTTTGTTTATCTTCCAATTCAATGTTCCATTGTTCTTGATAGCATGAATGATCACCATTGAATCACCCTCCACTTGCACTTTCTTGCACCGAAGTTGATTGCATGCTTTTAATCCGAAAAGGAGTTCCTATGCCTCAACTTCATTATCTGTCCCTTTTGCCAATCCTATAGATGCCACACCAACCATGAGGCCTTCATGGTTTCTAATCATGCAACCAACACCAGAGTCCCTCAAATTTTCCCTCAAGGCACCATTGAAGTTGTTTTATACTTACCAATAGGTCGAGTTATCCAAATTACCCCATTGAAATTTTGTGGAAGAATAGTCCTCCCAACCCCATTAATAGGTTAAATTTACCCCATTAATAGGTTAAATTTGATTATTTTAGGATATAGTTATCAGATTCAAACGTAGTTTCGAAGTCAAACTCATTGACCCATGTTGCATGAGTAGTGGTTCAACAAGAACCCATCTCTCATGATAATGAATGGTCCACTTAGCACTCATTGCATCTAGGTGATGCTCACAGAGGTGAAGCATTGGTCCGTCCCGAGGTCACCATCCCAGATCTACTCCAATATCATGAAGAGATGGGTTCTTGTTGAACCACTACTCATGCAACATGGGTCAATGAGTTTGACTCGAAACACACGGTTGAATCCTGATAGCAATATCATAATTTGACACCGTGGAAAAATACCTCCCACTTATCAATTGATTTATTCTACTAAAAAATTAAAATAAATTAGTTACAAAATCATAAATATATAAAATAATTAAATTAATTTACATAAAACCATTAGATTAGTTAAACCTAAATTTATTTTTAAATTATTTATAATAGAAATTATAATTGTAATTTATAATTTATTTTATTAATTTATTACTAATTTTTTATAGTTTTATAATTTTATTATTTCTATATATATGATTATTTAGTAATTTTATAGTTTTATAAATTTATGATTTTTTTATTATAAATTTAAATTTAAAAATAAAAAATAAAAATTATATATAAATTTAAATAAATGTTAATTAAATATTTAAAAATTTAAAAATTTAATTACAAAATATAGAAAAAAGGCCTAGAAACATTGTTATAGGAGTGAAGGACTCGATGCTCAAGGACATAACTTGTTGGTGTCACAATCATGTGGAAACGATAAATTTTGGTCCCCCTTGTTGGAAATTGGAAGGTTGCCATTGATGCCATGATGTAGGAGCATCTAGTGGTGTAGGGGCAATCTTGGATCACCCAAAAATATATTTTTTTTCTTATTTTCTTTAGTTGTTTTGAGTCCCATGATGACATTTAAGGGGTGTAAGACAACTAGAAGTCAAAAAAGGCGAAAAATGGTCACTTACTAATTTTAGTAAGTCGGCCTAAATAGGCTCGTATGGACTTGAAAATTTACCCCAAGGAGTGGAAGTGAAACATTTTCGGTCGTGAAAGAATCGTCTCAATACCCTGTTCGGGTTGGAAGATATTAAAGTTTTTGTCTCGAGAAATTTCTCCAATGTAGCTTCAAATTCAAATATGAAAACCTTAGAGGCCCCAAAACAACTCAAAAAGTGGATGAACCAATCTCTGATAGATTTGGAATTGTAGATCTCTTCGATCAAGAGCTTTCCAACAATATATTGTAATAGAAAATTGGACACCTAGATCAAAAGTTATGGCCTCGCGAAGCTTCCCCACTAAAAAGTGAATTCCATTAAAATATCTTCCTAGGAAAGAAATCAAATGGTGGAACTTTTGGCACTAAAACAAAAGGGAAAGTTACATTTTCTAGAACATTCTAGGGCGGTTATTGGGTAAAATAAAAAGGGATAAGTAGGTGGTTGTAGAAGGTGGCTCCATTAGTGCAGATTGTGGCTCCAAATAATATATTTTGTTTTTAGAGTTAATTTTGTTGTAATAAATCAATCCCATGAGGCTACAACATTGTAAGTTCTGAATCTATAATTTTATTTTCTGAAAATAATTGAAAGTGAGTTATTTTATGTCTTGCATCTTCTATGTTGGTATCTATTGTTGTGATTTGTGAGGGTTTCGGGTGGTGTGGCCCTCATCATGTCAACATTTACATCAGTGTTGGAATTGGAATATTGTTATTGATGTCAACATTAGCATATGCATACCTTACTTACATCACTTGTATAGATCAATCTAGTTGCTCTGATAATAATAGTTTGAGATATACTTATCCGGCACTAAAAGTTTGTTGATCTGATATTTTGGTTCAAATTATCTTATCTTGTAAGATTCATTTGGAAATTGATAATATGTTCCATCTTGACATCATTTTCATCTATGAACAATATTTCAGTTGGTTTGGCCATACGGTTGGAAAGATATAGTTAGTAGAAGGTTGGTAAATAGTGTTCTGGATTCAATGCGTCATTTTTCTTGGTCTGGATTCTACCACAAAGAAAGTTGTTGCTATAGAATTTTGTACATAGATTCGTGACTGAGATTCATCTTACCTCAAAATTTTATGATGATATGTGAATGCATACAAAAGATATGAATAACAGTGTTCTGTTCTGAGGACTACAATAAGTTTCTGTATAGTGCATTGATGTGGGGGATTTTGTGTTTCCTCATGATTAATTGTTATGCCTTGTGGAGTTGAAGATAAGTTATTTGATGTCGTCCAAATGAGAATTTTGTGTGTTAACAAGTTTTGGAGTTACATGTTTGGAAAATTGCATATATGATTGAACTCTTTGATGTTTTAGGTCTAACTCTAGCAAACCTAATTATGAATTTGTGTTAAGAAGATTAAATATGCATTGTGAATGCTAAAGGGATCTATCTTAGGTTCATGTCTACTGATATCATACATTACATAGTTGTGTTGGGCGCAAAGATAAATATGTTTCAAGGATAAAGCCAACAGATTTAGTTATGATTTGAAATAGGGCTACTCTAATTAGGTCGACCTAATTAGTGTTATGTGAATGTATACGGCATATATGAAAGACATTTTTGAGAAGTTATAGAAATGATGAACAATGAAGATGTGGCATAGAGAAAAATGATAGATCATGTATGGATTGTTGTATGATGTGAATGTGCAAAATTATATGAATGAGCAGACAAAATTGTTGAGTACACTTTATAGAGAAGTGTTTTTGTAGTTTGTGCTTAATTGGAACTGAACTCCATCACAAGGAAGGTGCATTCTATCTCAATTCACCTCTTAGAAATGAGCCATACTCTATTTTGTAATTTACTTTAGGTTGTGAAATGTCAAGGATAGTGAGTCCTAGCAGTGAGCCTTTGTAATATTCTATATCTGGATATATTATATTATGAGTTAACCCTCACCGTAGTTTTTCCCATTTTGGGTTTTCCATGTAAAAATCTTGGTGTTCATGTGTGTTGTGATCTTGTGTTGATTCAAAGCTTTCACTTGTTAGTATAGTTAAATTTGTGTTCTTGCTTGGATGTATATTATGTAAATGGTTTAATGGAATACTAATTCACCCCCCCTCTCAGTATTCTGAGTGTTCAACAATTGGTATCAGAGCTTGGTTCCTCTTAAGAAGTCTAACAACTTGAGGAAGATCTTGGAATTTGAACACATAGTAGATATGGGATTCCCCATTCCTCCATAAGAGATTCTTGCTGAAAATACTGAAGAAGATTGTATCTTGGATAATAATGGTGGACTTGAAATTTCTCTTGAAGACCTTAATAGAACTAAAGAAGAAAAAAAAGATTTGAAGTAAATACTCAAGGAAGCAAATGAGTGCATTAAGAAATTGCAAGAACAAATAAATAAATTCAAAGAAATACATAGAGAAGTATGTGACTAGTTGAAAAAAGTAAATGAGGATATTATTGGATTAAAATTGAAAGTGGAAGAAAAGAGGAGAATTGAGTACTATTAGAAAGATGAAATTTAGAGAAAAATGGATGAATGTGTAAAGGTTGAACAAGAAGTGGTAACTCTAATATTAGATATGAAGAAATCAAGAGCTCATGAGGAAAAATTCAAAACAAGCTCTACAATGTTGGAAGAAGTGATTGGAGGACAAAAACCCTCTATGACCAAAAGTGGTTTGGGACTTGAAGAAGGACAAAGTTCAAAAGCAATTCAATCCTCTAACAAGGTTGACAATCAAAGGAAGACTCAAGGCAATGGTAGATAGATTACGAATCAAAGAAGCAATACTGGAAGGGTTCCTATCAAACAACCTAATGCTCAAAGGTACTCATTTTTTAATGGTATCTATTATTCCTATAATAGATTTGTACATAGGGAAAAAGATTGTAGAAATAGAATAAATAGAATGATAGAATGAATCAAAATGCTTTATCATTCTCTGGTCAGTGCTTTAAGTGCAAAAGAATTGGACACAAAGCTATAGAATGCAGAAGTCAGATGTTGAATAAATTGAACTACCCTTTCAAAGTATACTGTTATCACTGTAATTTATTTGGAACAAGGCTAAATAGTGAAAAATAGATTGAATTTAAAGGAAAATTTGGGTGGAAGAATGTTGTTTGTTATAGTTGCAGCAAACTCAAACACTTTTCCAAAGACTGCAAAAGATAAATGTGAAAAAGGACTATCCGATAAAGAGATATGAACCAATCACTAAGATTGATCTGACATAAGTTAAGAAGGAAATGGAAAATATCCAGAGAAAGGAAGGAGAATATGAGAAGAAAGGAGAATCAAAAGTTTCAATCTCATCTGTGTTGTCCTTCGGTGCAAATAATCCCATCAAAAATTAAACCTAGGCAATGGCTTAGGGGGAGCAATATTAGAAAATTTAATAACCCCCTCCCAGTATATGGTGTCATGACGTGACACTAATGCATTTATTGAAGATGGAAAATTCAATATCTCATGCGAAAGGAATTTTAAGTGAACTTGTGTGAAGAAGGAATATTGCATAGATTGAAATGACGAAAGTATACATAAATTCTGAGGACATCTGCATGTGATTTGAAGCATTTATTGCTGAAAAATGAGATCGAAGAAATAAATTTAAGTGTATTAAATAAAATTCATTCAATGAAAGGAAATTGCGGAAGAGAAGTAGAGTGTGGAGCAAGCTTGAAGAGTCTGAAGCACTTCCATACTATAGAATTTCTATGTTTGGCTCTGGTGCGTAGGCGAGAGGTAAGTGATTATTGCTATACATTATTCTTTGTGAATGATTCATTTGAATGTAATGGATACACCTCAAGTCATGGATAATTTAGAGAGACTAGAACCACAGTTTAAGAAGTATCCTTCTAAAACCTTAGAACTCGACCCCTTGGGTGCTTTTTCGAAAGTTGCCCTTGGTGTCATTCTTACTAAAGATATTGACATATACACTCATAGGAAGTTGGAAGAACCTACTTATGGGAAATCACGTATATTGTGGCTTCAAGAGTTAATTGGAGAACATTATACCCCGAAACCATAACACAATGTACTAATGGAGATGAAATTAGATGTGTGGGATCAATTTGCTGAATTTAGCAATGAAGAGAGATGCATTAGATTGACACTGAGCAAGTTTCATGATCAGTTTGTGTGGCTTGATGATTCTAATATGATATCCAAAGAAGTAATTAGATATGTTACTGGTCTATCCTCCTCTAGACCTACTCCTGTATGCAAATCTGACAAAGGAAAAGGATTGAGAAAGAATACAAATATTGAAATCGATAATTTGATAGTTTAATATGTGAGTATGGTTATTGGACACTTGATTTTTGGTGACAATGATGTCTCTGACACCACAATTAATATAGATTTAGAGATGGTTGAGAAGATGATTGAATATGATCTTTGTGAGCTGCTCTAACAACAACTATTGGAGAATTTGAATGATATCAAGAAGAAGTGCATGTTTAGGTATGAAACATTGATAGTATGCCTAATCTTTTACTTTATGAAGGAAGTTCCCATTGTAGGTGAAGTTGTTTGGGTGAATACCAAACCGGTTGCACATCAAAGTAGAGAGATAATGAGAAATATTGGAGATTTGGATGTACAAGGTGAAGCCCTTGTTGCATTCTTTGGAAAATTTCAAAGAAGAATGAATAGAAGGCAAAGAATTCCAAGAGAGCTAGTGACAAGATATAAATGACATAACATTTATGGTATCTACTGATTACTGTATTACCAAGGCAGTTGAACCTAGCAACATATGGATTCTTGAACTAGGCTATGAGATTAACAAAGATTATGTTGTTGGTTGTATTGAAATATTAATTAATAGCCCTAGAGATCCTAGTAGACCAAGCTTTAGAACTTATACAGAAGTGGCTCTAGAAATTCGTGAAAAAACATAAGGGATCTCTAGTAAATCAATAACTTCCTTCGAAGAAAAGAGAAAATCTATTGAGGTTCATGCATTATTTTCTCAAGTAGAGCCCGCTCCAAGAAAACTCAAGCAACTAGCCAGAAGAAAGGTACATTCTCAATCAGTTCCTAAAGCTAACTCTAGTTCCTCATAGTCCATCATGGAAAGCACAAATACATTGACTAATACATTCAAAGAACTGAAAATTCAAGCAATAAGTGAAATGGTTACTTGGGTCAAGGAAAAAGGCTTGTTGGAAATTGGAGATAGATGTAAGTCTACATATTGCAATGCACTTGAGAAGCTGAAAGAAGTTCAAGATTGTGAAAATGAGGCGATAAATCCATTCTCATTTTGTTGGACATGGCTTAATGTGGTTCAAAGATTCAAGGATGTTGAGGACACAATTGAGACACACATAAAATATGCATCTAACACTTTTAATCTAGCTCTGGATTAGGATGATCAAACTTGGTTTAGTTTAACAAAGCTACATGAAGAATATCTCATGTTGCACAAAGGAAAAAGGAGAAATGATTGAACAATATGGAAAACTTAGAGAATTAATAAAAATTAAGCATGCACCTGTCTCTTATGCTCTTTCTCTTGCTGATAGAATTTTGAACTCAAATATCACTCCCAGAACTCTAGTTGAGGGAAAAGATATCTTAGTTGAACTTGAGTATGTATGCAGAGCCTTGGTAGAAGCAAAGAAACTGTGGGATGAAATAAAATCTTCATGGACAAGTACTTTCCACAAAATTCAAGGTACAACCACCTCTAGTTAATCACTCACAGTTACTATTTTGGATGTACTCCTAAGGGGGAGTATTCAGGTACACAAAGGAAAATTGTTAAAGTATTTTGGTTAGTGCCAAAGGGTAGAACAATACAATATCTTTTATCCTTTTCCATTGATGTCAAAGGGGGAGAGAGTACCATGTGAAAAGGAGAAATTTTGGGGGAGAGGTGAAAAGAAGAAATTTTGTTCTTGATGGTTTTCACATCACATGTTGTCATCAATGACAAAGGGGGAGATAGTTGGAAATTGGTAGTTTGTCATTGATGTCAACATTTACATCAGTGTTGGAAATTGGAAGATTGTTATTGATGTCAACATTAACAT
>VDFB02026650.1:0-41323 GCA_007258455.2 Sequoia sempervirens | reverse complement strand
TTTAGTGGTTTACATTGACTAAGCATCCATTTAGCACAAGACTCTTAGATAGCATTCAAATGAGCCTTTGACCACCATCAATAAAATGAGATCACAAGTTTCCTTTCCCTTCAACAGGTTTCCAACATTCATTGATGACTATGTATTTTAACGGTGATGCCCTCCTATGTACATTCTTTCTTTTGTATGGCAAAAAGTTAATTTACCATTTTGTTTGTGAATGAATTTTGGTTCAACTAAAATTTGTCAAAGAAATGAGCTTTCCCTGTTCCTAAGAGAATGCATTGGAATCACATATGACAAATTTCAGCAGATGGGCACTATCAATTTAGCTTCACTAAATCTGGAAGGCTACCTAGGTTCCTCACTTTACCCTCTGCTCCCCATGAGAAAGGCTTGATCTCAGTCAGACAAATCTCATGGAAAGCTTTCCACATTTCTATTGCTTTTTGAAAGGTGCAGGCATGGGGAGGGGCCTTAACTCCCTGGGACCCAAGGTGCCCCCAATTTTAGGAAAAATATAGGACATCCCCATTTTAGTGGGTGTACGAGTTTCATTTAATAAAGCAGGGGGCAGGGAGGGAGATATCCCGTTCCCAGAACATCCAGAACTGGAATTTAGACCCATGGAGTGCATATTATTAACAGCTACCCATAAAGTATCCTCCTCCATTTATCCTTACTCTGCCTAATCAAAGTTTAGATCTAACCTTATGTTCTGTAGGTTAGATCTAAGCTAATAAGGTTAGGTATTTTCATTCATCCCCTCACTGCCACAAAGAAGCCAACTATCATAGATAAATTCTAAGAAGAAAAATTTCAAATGTAGCAATTAAGAAGCTGACTTGTTCTAGGAGACTTTATTGCTATAAAGTATAAATACAAAACAATCTTCATTTCGTTACCAACCCTAGATTCCCTTCTCTCCTAAAACTGTATGCAAAAATTGGAGATTTCAAGTAATTCATAAACATTAATTTGAGGATTACAGAAGTTACTTTGTCTGAGGCATCTTAAAGAAAAAATTTATTCCCTAAAACATTCAAATTCTAGACTCCAACAACCTGTAAAAGTGCAGTTGTTTGAACTTTGACTTATGAAGCAGCAGTGGTGACTTCAAACCTTTAGTTGCAAGAAGAGATTTCTGAAAATTCTATTATAACTGCAAATACACAAAGTACTCTCATCCCAATTTATGATATCTTTAAACCACTGTAATTCATGCTGTAATTATGGAGGAATATGCTTGCATGGTGTGCAAGCCTTTCAATCTAACCCCTAGACACTTATTAACAATGCTGTTGGTTTCTCTTACTTTCAGCAAGCACTCCTCATGTACTTGTGTCCCCTTGAGTCCAAAGATAAGGAGGTCCAATCCCTAAAATTTTCAAGGAATAACTGCATGTAAACTCTAATTTTGGTGCAATGGCTGAAGATATGCAATGGCGGAAGAGACATTAAACATATTGAGCAGTCAATCCTTGCCAGTAAATCAGAAGAGAGGGATCTTCCATATGGACACTTCTCAATCAAATGGAAAATTCTTTTGTGAGATAATCCATTTCATCTTGAAACTTCGGTGAACAGTGTTAAGTTGTTTTAAAAGCATACAATTGAATCTGGGTAAGTCAGATATTGGTCAAAGTTTTGGAATGAAAAGATTTCAACTTGATCCACAAGCCCAAATGGTCTACCGGTTCACAAATGTTACAGTTATCTAAAACATCCAAATTTAATGTATAAATATTGTACTTTTCGGATCCTGGGTGCCTACCTGCAGATTTCAGCATACTTTACAGTTTACACTTTCCCTTTTTGGATGATGTATTATCTATCTACTAGATATGGATGTTACAAAGTTATACTAACACCTTGTAGTTGTTTCATTCAATTTATTAAATCAAGTTATACTCACTTCCTATCACATAGCTGATGTAAATGAGGCATGAGCCACATTTAAAATTCAACTCAGGATGGTGCACATCAAATTCTCTTTTGGGCATCTGTTAGAAGCACTGTTACCTTCTGCAGTATAATAGAAAATATCAAGAAAGCCAAACCTTTCACTAAAAAGAAAAATGGTGACTTTAAAGATTAAATGCAGCCCTACACCCTGCTTTTTTATGCTATTGTAAGGAACTTGCCCGCAATTTTATATTCATGGCTTCCTCTGTTTTTCTCTATCCACATAACTGCATATGTACAACACAGCAGCATTTTTCTTAATGGCTGGCTGTTATATTAAGCTCTTCTCCTTTTGTTTACTTCAGCAAAGTTTCTTCATAGACAATTCTTCTATTTGCTAATCACTCAGTTCATGAAGCTGGTTCAATTATGTTTATATAACTCTTCTTTTTAATCATCTCTTTTTATTATTAAATACTTCTTTACAAAAAAAATATATATATTCATAGCTTCCCAGTTATTGAATTGTTGTTATTAAAAATATATCATGGCAATTTACCAAGGTTTCACTTCCCCTTCTGTTGTATACTGTAATATTTTCTGGTTTGGTTCAACATATAAGAAATTCTTCTTAAAAATTTGCACTGGAAGAAATTGATCAAAATCAGAGAATTTTGCACACTAGGGAATCTGCTCCACAGGAAGTTCTTTTTGAATCCTATCGTTTTGGACACCGTAGATGAAAGTAAAAAGAAAGGAATGATTACCGCACCTTTGGTTCCAAGTGAAAAAGAGCCAAACCTATTTACTTCATTTGAAGAAACAAAAGAGTAATGATAACTTAGGATCACCTGTGCTCTACTGTCTAAAACTTTCTAGAACAATAGAATCTCTGACTATGAACAGCACCTGCATTATGAAGTCAAGATGCCAAAAGGAACAGCCGTTGACCAAAATCCCCAAATAATAAAGACCATCATTCTTGTATTTTTTTTTAATCCCATATTGTCAACTGCACACATTGCATGCAAATTCAATACGATCTGTGCGATAATATATCTCCAATTGACCCCAGTTACCAGATGAGATGGTTCTCTCGCCAAAAGTAGGGCTTACATTACCCTACAAAAATGGGGCACCGACTGTTTACCTCGCATGGTGCTTGCTGGGCAGGAAATTTTAAATGAGACTTAAGTGGCTTCATTGTTAGAGTAGATGCTGTGATGTATCTACAAGTAATGACTCTATGGACCTTGAACTCTTAAAATTACCATTCTCAGCCAAAACACATTTTCTTAACAATTATAAAAACCTGCATTCCACCGGTAGACTGCAATAAGCATGTGATCTAATCGATAATATGTTCAAATTGAACACTAACTGAGCCAATGTTCTTGATATCCTGATATCTGAAACTATGAAAAGCACTTATTGAACACTAACTGAGCCAATGTTCTTGATATCCTGATATCTGAAACTATGAAAAGCACTTTATTCTCTTCACCTTGTCACAAAATTTCGAAGCAAAGAAAGCATTATTAGGTAAGTCCTTCTGTCCAAGAAGTTGTGATTATCGTTAATAGGCACTTTATACGAGCATGACCCATGTTTAAATCCCTCTCGCCACAATAAGACAGCCTAAACTCTGAAGTATAGAGAAGTACCAAGAAACTATTTATGGATAAAATTTAAAACATGGAGAAGGACAGTATTCTTCTGTGTAAAGTAATTTAAACTGGAAAATAAATAATAACATCACTCAAAACAAAATGCATTTCTGCATTGCTGATTTAAACTTCGAAAACTGAATACCATGTAACCTTACTTGTTCCAAAAGCTGTGGAATGACGTCAGTTGGGTTTCCCTTAAACAGGAGCAGACGAGATCCTCTTCTTTTGAGATTACCATCTAAATCATCAAGGCACTCTAATAAAAACCGAATTCTATTGATACCCACACGAGTAGACCCAAGAGAAGGAGCACTGGGGTCCGGTTCCAAAAACCATGGATCCAAAACAAACACAGGGTATACATTTTTAGCATTCTGGCATGCATATTCCAGAGCAGGGTTATCATGGATTCTCAGCCCCTTTCTGAACCATATCAAAGAATTGCCTTCCATTGGTCTATGTTTAGCAAAACCGGAATGGCCACAGGCATGAAGAAGCCAAGGAAGCTTGTAAGCTGATGTGGGTTTGAGCACTAAGAAGTTGAGCATGCACCCAACTCACAATGGCGTTTGGTTTTTCTAGGGAGGGTCAACAAGCAGTAAGACTCGAGGCAAAGGAAATATGGCGCCACCAAAGGTTTTTCCTGGGTATGTGCATGGGAAGCATAACGGAATTGCATTCGTCACTATTTGTGGGGAGGAGAGTTGTGGTACGTGGGCTGTGGGGAACCAGAAAGAGAGATGAAAGCCATAAATGATAATTTAAATAAACTTCGAGTTGTGGAAGAGGTAGTAGGAATGACATGGGTATGTGATCGTTGAAAAAGCACACGGAACTAGAGAATTTTAAAAATCAAAAATTTGGAATGTTCTTGTTTTTTTGTTTTTTTCACTGATTTTTGGATAAGGTCATTATAGGTGATCTTAAAGAGCACGTTGCTTTGACGTTGTTTTCCCAAATAGGGACGGAATTCAATTTTGAATCGGCCATTCACTTCGTATTCAAATGAAAATAGAGATTTCACTCTTAGGATTAAGAGCCGTACTAAATGAGCACGTCAATACAATTATATAATATAAAGGTTGCTTGTCTAAAAGTTCTCAGGTTTTTTATTATGGTGTCTGATATAAAAAAAATCATTGCTTTGTCTAGTATTGTTTCTTCAAAGGTTGTTCACTTTCAAGTTGTCTTCATATTTGATATAAATATCAATGTAGGTTGTGCACTCCATAATGTAGTGACATTCTATCTTCATTATCTCCTTGTTACAGAATAGACATGTTCTTATTTCTCATTATTCCTTAAGTATTGTCCACCTATTAGCTCACATCTAAGATGATGTAATTCAATACTCAATTAGACAATTAACATTCACTTTCACCTGTGTAAGAGCATATTGACTAGTCTTCGTAGGGGTTATATATGATAAATTTCTATTATTATTCCTTAAGTATTGTCCACCTATTAGCTCACATCTAAGATGATGTTGGAGGGTTCATTCAAATCTTGACTAGCATTATGATTGTGTTGGACACTTTTCATGAAACATCTAATGCATGGAGGAATAAGGACAAATTGGATGCCCAAGTTAGGTAGTCAAATATTACATGTCATGGCAATGACAATATGTAAGGAATATACTATTAATAGCCTATGGCATCTTAATCGAAGGGAGGTTTGTTTTGAGTCTAACCAATTTAGGCACAATACCTCTCTTGGGCTTGTACATGGTTTCCTAAACTATCCCATGGTTTCATCTTTTGATTCTTCTATAAAATGGAGCTTGATTTAGGAGGTTGGACAAGTTGTTACATGTTGTAGTAATAAAGAAGTGTTACAAGAATTCATAGAGAGAAGTTGTATTGGTGTAACTCATTTGAAGGATTAGTATAAGCTTTGGATCTCTTTGGATGTGGATTTTTTTCTTGCAAGTGTTTCTCCACATATATCGTGTCTTGCAGTTTGCATCTTTTATGGTTACTTACATTTTCATGTATGATTTATCATAGTTTATGTACTTAGATGCTTAAAATTTGCAACATACTTTCACTTGTTTCTATAGAGAGGAGATATCTCTATAGTAGAATGAAATATCATGTCACCATAAGAGAGGGGAAATGAATTAAGCATTGCAAGAAGGGGCATGTGAGTAACAACTAGATAGGTTAGCAATAATAATATGGGACTCCTTAAAAATAACTAAGGGTTTTGTTAGAGTAGTAGTTATTAAAAGGAAAGTATGGGGGCGAGAAAAGGCTTGAATATAGTGGATAAGAATTTATCAAAGGTAACAATCTTATGTTTTGGTTCTAAGGATAGCAAGATCATTTTTAGAGCATACTACTTGGCGAGATTTAGTTTAGGGGGAGGAGTATCATGGTAGATAGAAGGTTGTAGAAGAGTAATTTTGGGAGTGGAAAGTAAGGGAGGTATTGTGGAAGGAGGAGATCCTTTGGCTTTATCTTCAAGCCATTAAGGATTGGTTTGGGGTTTGGGTTGTGGTTGTGGTTAGGTTTGGGGTTGAAGAAGAGGTTGAGAATTAGGATGAGGCTAAGGTGTAGGTTTAAGCTAGGGAGGAGATACACGGGATGGCAAGCAACATGGTTAAATCCAATAGAACCATATCTACTAGTGTAAAGAACATATGAGTTAGGTATATGTTGCTTAGTACGATAAATGTCAAGGTCCTGACATGATGTAACCCAAAATAATAGGCTCAAAAGCACAAGTAGCATGAGAAGGGTCATTAGCTAAAATATAGACCTTTTGATCCTATAGCACTCATAAATATTAACAATGTGTCATGTTGAGTGTAAGGAGGCCCCATAGATGAAGGAATCAATGTAGAAGTGTCCAAGTTTAGAAAGTGGATGGTATTGATGGTGTGGAATGATGATCACTTTATTTTAATGGATAAAATTCAAGTGCTTGTGAATCACAAAAATAACCTGTGTAACATCAAGCCAAGGATTATCTAAGAGAATATTGAGTCTATTAAAAGTGGGAGTGACATGGTAGATACATAAAAGCATTTAGGACCAATCTAAATGAGAAAAATAACACAACCTAATGTGTTAATAAAATTTCCATTATAACACTTTAGTGAAACACCAAATGTGGCATATGAATATTGAGGATGATGGATATTCTAGAGATGTTTCCCTATAAATATATTAAATATATATAATACAAGTCTATAGGAATCCCATTGATTTACTTGTATAAAATTGACTCTTCAATATAAAGAGGTATGTGATATTCATAACGTTTTATTTGAGAAGGGGATAAAGTGTTAAGAGGGGGAGAAGAAATGGAAGAATGACATGTATCAATAGTTGTAATTGTGTCAAAAAGGATAACTCATAAGGAACTACAAAATGAAGAGTAGAAAAAGGATTAGTATCATAAGCAAAAAAATCATATTAGTTGTTAGCAAGAAAAGAGGAGCATAGACCAAAGCTCTATGTCCAAGGGATTCTCTAGAATTTGTATTTATACCCCAGTATTAACAATAGTAGAATGATCAAAGATTTAAAGGTAACATGGTTCTTATACTAATCTACCAATATGACTCATAAATAATATAAGAAATAGTGCACATATTATTTGTCACAACAAACCCTATATAGGGTTTTCAAAATAAATAATCCTTCTTCTAAAAAACTCCAAATGACTTTATGTGACCTCCATATCTTATAGAAGCCCATTGAGCAATATGAATGGATTAATATCCTTTGGAGACCCTAACATAGTAACTATATAAAATGATGGTTTTAATGAGATGCATAATCTCTTGCTAAGGATCTCAGGGGTTTCTATATGGGTCTACTACTAATTCATAAAGCATTGTTCATATATTTGTGACTTTTTAATAGTGAAACCTGGCAATATCATCATTTAAAATGCACTCTCCCTAGATGACATAAGACATTTCCTCATGACAATGAAAGAAACAAAAAATAACAAACCTGTCTATATTGAGAGGAATGTCTTCACCTACTTATTCTTATATGACTAGAGAATAATGATGCCCAAGGTCTATACAAAATTTCCATGCTTCATTCACTTACTATTGATACATCTCTATGTGAGACTACTCTATTACATGTTTCTAAGGTATTTAATAGTGAGAAGGAAAAAAAAGAGCTTGTTTCTTTGTTGAAACTAATACCAAGGGTCAAGATATCAATTAATTCTTCTCCTTGTGATTGATGATTGAAACAACCTCAAATGTCATAATAATTTACATGCTCAAGTGAAGAGATCCAAAAGATATAACAAGAAACCATAAAATGCTTGACCTCTCCTAATGGAACTCAAACTTTCATTAAAGTCCTCCCTCCAAAAACTCTTGCATGTAGATTCCTGATCAAGTAAAGGTATTTTTGGCAAGGTTATAATATTTTAAAAATTTCAACTTATTCTAGGACTCATTTTCAAAAGTCAATACATGGCCTACAGCCTTGAATATTCTTGACCACATGGCGCCAAATCAATAATGTCAACACATCTAGGTAGGTGGATTGCTACGAGTAGAAGAATTTTAGTGTCCAAGAATCCTAATCATTTCAAGATACATTACAACCACAAAGTCTCTCAATAACCCTAAGAAGAGCCAAACTTTTGCATGACTATTCTCTCAATCATGGAATTGAGAAATGTCTCATTTTAATCTATAGGTGGATGATGATTCCAAACAAAAATTTGAAATAGGACAAAGGAAAATGCAAACCTAGATTGCAAAGTGGCATAAACTTGCACCTACATCTATCATGCAAGATAATAAAAATATGGAGAAATAATAGACATCTAATTTCATTGATTGAATGAATGACTAATTACTTACACAGTAAAAATAAGCATCATTCAATAATTCAAATAATCATTTATAGTGCAAATATTTGGATAACATTAATCATTTATAGTTGAATCAGTTCATTATTTATTTATTCAATTAATCATTTATAATGCAAATATGGATAACATTGATAAAAAATATTTGTATTAACCAAAAATCCATATAGGCATACAACATTATATGTTGATAAAAGTATAATATATATACAAGAAAACCATATGGACATACAATATCACATATTTGTAATATAAAATATATGTTCAAAAATGTCATAGATGCATACAACAAAGGACCCTAATGTAGTCATTTCCCTTTAGGGGAAGGGAAGAGATCACAAGCTACCTTTGACTATCGAGTGGATGGAGATGCATACAATGCTAGTTTCTTTTGAACCCATTCACTTGTCCTTTGTTTAAACTTGCTTGGACCTCCACCTAATACAATAAAAAGTATAGACATTAATATATAGAAATGAATTATAGAATGACATATAATAGAATAATCACTTATTGCATACAAATAATCACTATGTTCATTCGTAACAAGGGCACATTAATGATTTGGAGTTGTGAAGCCCTATGGAAATCATCAAGATAATAATTAAACTATAAATGCATATCATTCAATTTTAAATAATAGACAAATAAAATAACAAATATAATGTGAAATTTATGAATCTACCTTATACCTTTGTCAAAGGCATCAAACTTGCTACAATTATAGAAAAGTCATGCTCCATTGTGGTATGAATATTAGGAGGAGTATTTTTTTACATCATATAAAAATGAAATAATATTATTCAATTACCAAAACTACCTAACATTATTTTACAACACCATTAATCAATACATATAGACAAGTTTACTTGAGTGAAAGTTCAATGAACACCTTAACTGCCAAGTGTTGATGTTGAAGGCCCAACATTAACCTATTCAACATCCAAAATGAGCTTAATAACAATACCATTCATATAAGGTTCAACTATTCACATGCAATATTTATAATTCTTTACTAGTTACATACCTGCACACTCAACACTATCATGATATAGGGAGGTGGAGGACCACTACAAGTAGGGTGAACGTTGTGACCCTAAAATTTCATTATAATCATTCTAATTTAATTTAGTTATTCTTAAAATTTTAAAAAATAAATTAATAAATTAAATTTTAAAAATGAACTTGTTAAAATTTACCTCACTATCAAATCCAAATGTTCCACTCAACAGAGCTTCTGTCATGACCATCCGATCTATTACAAATGTATCCTAGCTATATGCATCCTGAATATCCTTGAGATAATAAAAATAGAGAGACCCACAAGACTGACATACATGGGTGGAAATTGATGCCTAGAAGACCCACCTACATCACCATGTACAAGAGGTGTAATATGTTGTATAAGGGTCTAAGTGAGTGAGATAATGGACTCTAAGGTCTCTACCTCAACACCCTCCTTCACAACAAAATGGATAGGTATATATGCTATAACTCTGGTCCAGCCAGTGGTCTTGATGCTTAGATTGGGTCATGTTTGTGCCCCTCCTCTATCCTATGTGGAGTCTCCACCTCTACCCCGAAACTCTCGCGTATCAAATTAATTTGGGTTTTGATTGAGGACAAACTCACTTGATAGAGTTTCCTTTAAAAGTATTGTGGCACCTCATAGTTATTGTATGAAGGATGGTAAAAAACCATCCACCACCTATCCCAAAAAATATTCTTTATCCCTTGGTGGTGGCACTAATGGATAGGGAACCTCTTGCATGCACCATGCAAGATTTCATTGGTTTGTGGGCCGATGAAGAGTCCACACAAGTCATATTTTAATTTTTTTTGTTTAACTTGTTCATATGATAGTTTTTTTGTATAAAATTATTTTTGTTGTTCCCTCTTGTCAAGTAAACTATTGATTTTCCCACTCACTAATACTACATGAGAGATAATGGATTGCAATGATTTAGTGAGGGTGGTCCTATGGGAGTTTGTTGTTGTAGTATCTTTCAACCGTGCAATTAACTTCTCACGTTATTTTCTATTTTCCCTAATATTTTTATTTGTGTTCCTTGAGGATGTTGAGGATTTGAAGGAAGTGTTTGTTATGACTATTCTTTAGGAGGTTTTTGATGAAGAGGTGAATCAAGATTTTGAACATTTGGGGTTGTATTATCAACTCCTAAAAATTAAACAAATTTTAATTAATAAACTAATTCAATCTACCTATTTAATCCAGAATTGACAATAAAAAACTAAAAATACTTGCTTCTTTGACCCCCCAACATCTTTGTGGCATATTACTAATGATTTGGAAAAGGAGAGATAAAGAATAAGCTCTGCGATAACGTGAGCATGATAGGAAGGATGCACAATCCACAAGTTTGACAAAAAAATGTTCATATGAAGTGTTTTTTTTTATTTCATGATTAAAAAGGACCATAACATGAGCATAGTATAATATGCTCACGTTATGGTCTTATGAGAACTGAAAAGTAGGGTGGCCACTTTCTGGTCCCCCATATTGGTCCACACACTCTTAATTTGCATCTTAATATATTCTCCTTAATCCTAAATTTGTTGTAGTTAGGTATGTAAATTTTTTTGTTTATGCTCTTACTGCACCATCCATATCATTTAGGGGATCATAGGTAGAGGTAATCAATACTATTTGGGCTTCCAGTTGAGTGATCTTATCTTTAAGAGTTTTGGTATGGTTTGGCCACTAAAGATAAAATTGATATATTACACTGACCTCTATATACTTCATTTTATTCTTTGTGTGGACTTCTAATTGGGAGTGTATTGCTGCATATTTCTTTATGTTGTGATATTGGCAGACAAGTGTCTCTTTGTATATGTGGTATGCTATTATAAAATGTATTTAATGCCTCTTGTAGCTACTCTGCATTCCCCAAATGTTGTTGTAAGATCTCTTCCCTCACGGTAGAATGGAATATGTCCCATAGTTGAATTTCTTATAGTGAGGAAATGCTTGACAGGTTGACTTGGGAAGCCACGACTGGCAATTGGAGTAGTTGTGGTGTTCGTGTAGACTGCAACTAATTTTTCTATGCTAAGAAGTCCTTGATTGATTGGATGGAGTAGGTGGATGTGGAGGCTTCAATAGTGTTTAATTCTTGTTACCTATTATCTCCTACACTCAGTTGGCCACTTTCTAGAGGAGTTATAGTTTGCTATTTTGTTCTTTCTTCCTCCAAAAAGGATTCATTGAGCTTCATGCTGAGTTCCATTATTTCTTTCTACATCCTGGTTATTTTTGTTTGGTCTCCCTCCATTATGGTGTCTACCCTATATTTTTTCCTAAGCTTTTTTTCTTGTGCTTGTGTCAATTGCTCCTTTTCTTGTATGGTCAGGCCAAGCCCCACATCTTGTATTTTCCTTTTCCCTTATCTATTCTTCTTGTTTTAGGGATTTTTCTCTTTTCTCCCTTAGTGCGGCAAGGATTGGTTCCAGGAAGCCTTCAATGACTTCTTCCAAAATATTATTGAATTTCTTGATATACTTGACCAAGCATTGAATTATTCTTTCTTTGTTTTTTGCATCTACTTCTTCATACATGCTGAGCACTTAGGGTGGCATGACATGATAAATGATGGCATTTGTGGTGGTACTGACATCAATTGTGTGGGCTTGTTGTTATTCCAGAACTTCTTGTTGTGGGATTTCCATATATTTCTCTCTCTTCTTCTTTTTTTGTGAAGGCTTTTGAACCTCTTCAATCTCTTCCTCATCCTCCTCTTCGTTAATTTGGATTATCTTTCATTTCACTAGTTGTCTTGGTCTCTCCATTTTCATCCCTTTCTCTGCTTTTGAGAGTTTTATACTTGTAATCACTATGGGATGATCCTTGTTTCCTTTAGGTTGAGCCAATGTTGCTCCTATTGCTATCATGGATGCATCCACATGCACATGTAATGGTATTCTCCAATCTAGAAATACTAAGATGGGTGCTTTCATAATTTTCTATTTTAATGTGTCAAATGTGGTTTGACAATCTTCATTCCATTCAATAGTCTTTACCAAATTTCTTTTTCAAAAACTCCTCCATTTGTTTGGTAATATTGACATAGCTTCTTATGAATTTATGGTGATAATTGATATATCCCAAGAAAGTTTTAACTTAGGAAATAATTTAAAAAAGTGGCAGTCTCATAATTAATATAACTTTCATGGGATCTACCATCAAGCCTTCTTTACATATTATGTGCCCTAATAGTGTTTCAATCATACATCAGAAACAACAACCCAATATAAAATGCTCATTTATCAATATAAAATTCCATCTAATGAATGAATGAATGAAAGATTTTAATGACGTCCACGAGACTAAACAGCCTATGGGACCGAGACACTCAACAACTTAGTTTGTCTCCAGACTCTTCTCCAGATCAGATCTCCTGCTATTAATTTTGACTAGGAGGCTAGCCGTCTGATTTATCTTATCCTCCTCAAATAACTGCTGCATATTGCCCACATCTGAAATACTTGAGTACTGATTACGGATATTTTCGTACGCTGTGCATTCCATGACGAAGTGCCACTCCGTTTCCACCACTCCCTTATTACAAAATAAGCACGTTCTTTCTTCCCAAGTTTCCTTAGGAGTCTTCCACCTACCAGTCTCACATCTAAGATGGTGGGACCCCGTTCTCAATTGAGCAATTAATAGCCTCGCTTTCCCTTTAATTGAACCCAAAAATAGATAGAAATTTGGGTAAATAAACAAATTCCACCATTATAGTCTTGTACATCAAGATACCACCAAATCACGTGGCAAACTCATTTACATCAAGAAGCCACCAAATCACGCGGCAAACTCAGCAATGAAGGAATAAAGAGACTTCAATAGGACACTTCATGCCATTCTGAGGAGAAATAGAACTAGGGCAGTCATGGAAACAAGAAGCAGCCCTGGCAGCAAAAAATAACCACCTACAAACTCCCTAAGCACTTGTGCTACGGCAGCCATGGACCCTGCAACCAGCCACGGTTTGGAAAAATAAGCCCTTACGAATTCACTCCACAGGATCTTATACTTTCTTCTAGTATACCTATGCAACCCCCTTCTGACGTCGTCAATTACTTTGCAGCCCTGAACAGGGGTAATCCCTTTAGCTATGGAGTTGAACAGATCCGCCACTTGTTGGTTGCTTCCAAGGAAGTTTCTAATCACATCTGCCTTCCTTAACACGGCAACGTCCTCCTCGGTATCAATCAGCTCATCCATAAATATGCCAAACTGAGTCATGGGTCTTGGATGGTACCTGTGTTTTGTGCTCACTTCCATTGCAATAATGCTTCTCATTACTAAATCTGATTGCGGGGTTACCCTCAGTTGTGGTAAGTAAAGCGTCGATGTCTCCTCATCAAATCTTATCCATTGAAGGGCTGCATGAGCTGATGCCCATGTCGTTGCTTCTTCTACCAACACTGGATGGATCTTCACCCCTTGTTGTGTGAGTTCCACTGCTGATGGCAGTTTCAGAAATTCCAGCTTCACCGCTTCCCTATGGCTTGAATTTGAAGGGGGATTATACCAACGACTACTTGCGGCCTTGATTGAATCAACACCATTCTCAAAGTAGATTTGGATTTGATTGCGAGGCGAAGCCGGCAATTCGGGCGCCTCAATATTGGCGTAGGAGCTAACATCCATGCCAATCATGCCGTGGTAGACTACTTCCAGGACATGACAGCACATATTGTAGGAATCTGAATTGTACCACATAAAGACTTTATGTCTAATAGCGGATTTCAGTAGCAATTCCATTAAGACGTCCAACCTTTGGTCGGCCTCTTCTGTAGAACCCATCTGAATTTTAAGCAGATTCTGCAAAACCCAAAGAGGGATTTGGTTTTCAACTAAAAGTATATCATCCATGATTCTTTCCCTTGTGGGATTCTGATAAGCGACATCAAAAACAGAATCACACTTCCAAGAAAATGCAGTCACTTCCTCCTTATAAAGACCCTTACCACTGGAAAAGAATTTTGCATAATTAACCAGAAATTCATAAAGAAAACAAGCATCCCTGGTGACCATCCAGGCTAATTGTATGGGAGTATAGGGAATACGTTCACCGTAGAATTCCCTAATCTCCCTGTCCTTGTGCACTATGCGGTTT
Organism: Sequoia sempervirens; assembly: GCA_007258455.2. Lineage (NCBI taxonomy): Eukaryota > Viridiplantae > Streptophyta > Pinopsida > Cupressales > Cupressaceae > Sequoia > Sequoia sempervirens. The sequence goes on along the minus strand of VDFB02026650.1, from coordinate 26,748 downwards.
TCAACAATTGACTCGATAGAAGCGTACCGATCTGTTCTCTGAATTCTCTTTTGCATCCTTCGAACTGCCTCAGATTTGGTTTTCTCCATGCCTTCCAGCTCCTCCTTCCCATAATGAAAAGGGCCGATTGAAACAAGATGCGGACTGTGCAACTGGTCGTTCGAGTCCCGTAGTGGCTTTGGCACGCGGAAGATGCGAGAGGAGATTACATCGGTTATATCCTCTTCATCTATCGTGAGCTCATACCCCACTCGAATTACAGAGCTGCTACTAATGGCCATTTAGATTTCTTTACTACTGGGCCGAAATTGAGCTCATACCATCATAATTTAGCGCATTCTTCTGGACTTATATCAAACCTGAGTCAAATAATTCTTCTCTAGGGTTTTGACCGTGTAAACTTGAAACTAAGTTGTTGGCATAATAGAAAAACATTATTTTTATTTTTTAATTGAAACCTAGAAAAACAATTAAGTTGAAGGGTTGACATTGACCTTTATCGTGAATTGGCATCTAAAGGAGGTTCAAGGTTTATGTCAAGAGAAAATTATAGGTATGTTAATATGTTAGAGAGTATATGTTTGTGCATGGTGTATGTAGATGTTATGTATGGTTGGATTAAACAATTAATAATATGTGCTAAATAATGAAATGAAATAAACTTAGATAAATCTAGAAATTTTCCTTAAAGAAATTAAGTATTATTTGATTTTGAAATATTTGCATAGTGATTTAAAACATAAAACAATGCAAATGAAAAAAAGAAAGTTGTCATCAAATTGACAAAAAACATTTCAAATGGAAATAGAATGTTCCATCCAATTGGAAAATCAATATTTATCTGCTTTTACATGGTAAGTGAGATTTTGGAGGCTTTCACCTGATATAATGGAGGCTTTTACCATTAAATGGTAGTTGGTTTAGCATTAAACGACAACTAAAACTTGTTTTCAACAACTTAAGAGTGGTTTGCAAGCGTGAGACTTGTTTTAGGCTCAAATCTCACACTATATGTAGCCTATCGACTAAATATTTTTAGATAAAATATGAATAGTAAATAACTTAGACTATAATGGTAAACAAAATTTATATATAGAGTTGGGTTTGTAATAAACATTATAATTAATAGATGAATTAGTAAAACTTCTTAATTTGATGATGAATTAATTATTATAAATAATAAATTAGTTCATTATTTTATTAAAAATTAGGACATTTAGTAATGATTTTAGAATATATATTTTTTAAATTCTTAGGTTCAAGATTACATTTATGGATTTGATTTTCACACATGCAAAAGTGAACCTAATTCACATATTTGAACTTCCTATACAAAATTGCATTTAAAAGATTTAGATTGTTTAAGTTTGATGCACTTACATATAGGAAAATAGTGTTTGTAGACAACATTTTAGAACCTACTCTAGACAAGAGTTTATTACAATTTGGGCATTCCCTTAAGCAAGTTGGTTCAATGACAATGAATGAGGACCAAAGACAACAAGTAGCTATGTAATACACTCCTAGGATGTTAATGTAATATAACTTTACTTGAAGATGATAATTTAAGTCATTTTGTAGATTATCCTTATTTTATGCAAGTTGATTTCTTAGATGAGATAATTCATATGAGAGGAGTCACTTTTTTTTACATGTTTTGATCAATATCTCATGTCCAAAATGTTGTCTTTAAATGCTTAACCATATATGTACACAAAAAACTTTTGATGCCCATGCTAATGGGTAGCTATCATATCTCACAATAGTCAACCTTGGAAAGAAAGAAATTTTAATTACAAACTAGTGAGGAGAGTATCATGATCTTTATCCAATCTAAATGAAAATATTCTAGGTGCAATTGAATCTAGAATGAGAGAAATATTCGAAACTAGGCTAGGTGCATTTCCACTCCCGTTCAAGATAAGGGGAACATCAAAGGTCAAATTTTGAGTTTGTGTTGATTATATTTTATGTATTATTTATTGTTTTATTTTCACATACTTGATTTGATGGATGAATTACAAACACCTTTTAAATTGTGATTATTGAGTAGCTAATTTGATGTATTCTCAATGTTCAAGTACTTTATTTGTTGATGGACGAGTGATTTGATAATGTGAATTATGAGATTATGGATTGTGAGGGATAATTGAGTGTAATACATCCAATAAATAATTTTGAAAAATAAAATTTAAATTTGCAAATTTTAACTAGATATTTAAAAAAACCAAGTCTCCAAAAATTTCATCAACATTGATAACCTAGATTAATAACTAAATAAAATGATGCAAGATGGTGTGTCCCTTGGTCTTCCTTGTACAACGCGACACTTGGGTTCGTGACATGGCTTAACCGCCTCCTATGGATCTTATATAAATCTAGTGATTGTATCGGGTATTAACAGGTCAATCTTTTGGTGCAACAACAACCACCAATGTAACAATTGGTATCAGAGCCGAGGTCATATGTTCGAACCCCTCACTTGCGCTTTGGGGGGATTGCTGCAAAATGGTGTGTCCCTTGGTCTTTCTTGTGTAGCGCGGTGCTTGAATTCATGATATGGCTTAACCGTCTCCTATCGATCTTGTATGAATTTAGTAGTTGTATTGGGCATTAATAGGTCGATCTTATGGTGCAATGACAACCACCACTGTAACAAAAAATAAATAAAATATTGATTCTAGAATTTTTATTTATTTATAATGAAGTATAAATATATTAAAATAATAGTAGGGACAACTTTTACATCAATAATAACAACCCATAAAAATGAATATGATTAAATCTGCATCAAAAATTTATAAAATACACAAACTTGTAATAGATAGAATTATAACACATTAAAGATCATTCACAACCATTGAGTGATATTTTCATATAGAAACAAAGGGGTTTCATCATGTGATCCTTGAAACAAAAGTGTTTTCATTTTCTAATCTATAGAAAACCTAAGGGTTTTCATCCTCAAATTTAATTTCTTAAATTCGAGTTCTCAGAATAAGTTTTTTGATAAGAATTTTGGTGTAGAATTAAAGCTAGATCCATAATGAACCCATTCACTCTTTAAATAGCTAAAATATATGGTTGGTAATGAATAAAATTCAAATGAGTGGCTTAAATCATGTAAAGTTCATAGGTAGTTGTTGAATCACCAATCAATTCAATTGTTACTCCTTTTTCCACTTTAAGTTTAGATTTATATTTATCGTGTAGGTCAAGAATTTTCCATTTTTATAATTTTGTCATAGTTTTAGTGATTTTACATACTTAGGAAATTGGAAACATTTTCTTCTTTGTTAGAATATTCAACCTCTTATAAACTATGTCAATCTTTTTGGTGAACTAGTGAATCTACAAAACTTATCACATTTGTTCACTTCCAATGAACCCGTGGCCTTATGAACCTTGTCACACTTTCACACTTTTGGTAGATTGATGAATGTGTGAACCTTTCTAAAATTTCACACTTTCAATGAATTAGCGAACCTATCAACATTGTCACACTTTTGTACTTTTGGAAAACTAGCAAACCAATCAACCTTGTCACACTTTCACACTTTTGGAAAATTAGTAAACTTAGTGAAAATTAAAACCTTGTTCCACCATTAGGAATTTCAAAAATTGGAAAATTTAGAGAAAATATATATTTTTAGAGCCTTAAACCTTTTCCATTAGCCTTGTTGCACCTTCAAGAATTTTGTGAAATCATAAACTTAGGAAAAAATAGAATATTTGAGTGGCTTTTAAAAATTTTACGTTGGCCTTATGGCACCTTTGTTTTTTTTCTCATAAAATTAGTAAAAATAGAACCTTTTGATGCTTAAACTTCTTTCCCTTCAAAAATTTCAAGCCTATAAGATAGGGCTCCAACAAGCTTAACTTACCACAAATAAAAAATGACCTCTTTGTCTAAATATAAAAAATTATTGAAAATGAAACATTACAAGTCCACCCTTCTCAAAATTGCTTGTCCTCAAGTAATTTAATTTTGAAATGTTCTAAGTCTCATGATTCTTCCCTCATAGCATTCTTTGTTGATAGGTTACTTCAATGAAACTAATATATTTTTATTGATCTTGTGTACAGGTGAATTTCCTAACTATGCAAACTAAATAAAATGCAAGAGGAAAACACAAAAAACACCTCAAGATTAGGTCCTATAGTTAAATTCAAACAACGATAAGAAACAAAACATAAATTTTACCTTTCTTGAATTGATGCTTTGGTTGGCCCTTTGGATGTAGATTTTTAGGCTCCTTTGATATGCAAATGATATGGAAATCTAGAGTAATGATGCAAATGACATGGTAAGTGAAATGGAAGCCATTGAAAGTAGATTGAGATGCACTATGGAAGCTAAAATTATTGCAATAATGGAGGTGATTGAGTGTTTGAGTTAAGTGTGTGTTAGAGAAAAATGCATAAGTGATAACTGTTAGAATGAATGAAGTTGGCTAAGTATTTAGCCAATTTGGAGTGCATAAAATGGAGAGATGGGATCAAAAATAGGTTTGGAAGATCAATGCTCAACACACGTGGTGAGGACATATGGCATGTGAGGTGTCTCCTATGTGGAGGTACTTTCAGGTACCTAGGGGGGAAGGCTTGACTTGTCTTATCTGTCCTTAAATGATGAAAGGATGTGACAAGTCAAATCCTTCTAGATTTTGGAGAAGAGTGTTGGGAAGAGAAAGAGGAATTAAAAATTCCCCTTGTAAGGACATTGGGAAGAACAACTTGAGGAATTAAAAATGCTCCTTGTAAGGACATTGGGATTGAGGGAGGATAAAGTGGAGTTTAAAATTCCACATGGGATGCCTTGGAGGAATAAATGGAATTAAAAATTCCAAGTTGGCATGTTGGGGAAATAAACAAGGAATTAAAATTTCCTTGGGGGATGGGGATTGCTTCTTTGAAAGGAGAAAGCATTTAATGAGGTTGACTTAGGTAGTCATGCCATAAATGGAAAGAGACCTAAGTTGGGGATTAATTAATCATGATTAGTGTGTTGGATAGGACAACTAAGAGGGGGGGTGAATCAATTGTCACATATTATAACCTTAAATTCAATTACTGTAACTAACACAAACTGATTAAGTGATGAACCATCAAATGCAAATGCAGAAACATAATAACCCAAGATTTACATGGAAAACCCAATGAGGAAAAAACCATAGTGAGGATTAACTCACACTATAGAGAATATCAAAACCGATTAAAAAGAGGCTCATTGCTTGAGATGAGGCTCACTGCCTGAGATAAGGCTCATTTCCTGAAATAAGGACTCACTGTCCACATGGCTACAACCCAGAGGGCTCACTGCCACATAGATATAAAGAAGAAAAAGAAGACTTGTTATAGATAGACAACAATCCCAATACAACGAAGATTCCACCAAAATTATTGATCAACTTGCATGAATGATAGAGTTGACCTTCTACTCACTGCATATGGAAACTCAGTGTTAAGATTCACACTGAAAAACCACACACCTAACTCACACACTTTAAGAATAGCATCAAAGTTGTGTCTGCTCTTTCACTTATCTTCATTATTTTCTTATGTATAATTTTCATTGCTAGCACATTCTGTATTTATACTATCTCCAACCTTGAAAAAGATACAAAGTCAGCCATCCAACTTCAAATTCAAATTAGGTCAGCATCAAACATCCTAGGGTGGAATTAGAATGAGGGTGACCCAAACACACGCTTCACCGAGAACCATAATAGATCCAACATGCTTCGTCAACTTCAAAAATAGTGCTTGATGTACATGATTGGCCAATCCAGTGTAAAACACATAGATCAATTAAGCTCAATGCTTCCAAATTCTGAAACCATCTTCATTAGAACCAGGGAAACATAATTTTAAAACCACAAGCCATAAGACTTCAACAAAGAGAAATCTAGACCAACGACAATTTTCTTGGACCTCAATCAGAACACAAAGAGACATAGTTCACAAGCACCAGAACAACATTCTCAAGTTGAATACCTACAACCTTCTTTTAATACAATTTTCTCAATATCCTCAACATATGCAATCAAAAGCAACTAGTAGATAATGAGCTGACCGGTTGACATAAATGACAACACTTCATTCCTCCTTCCATTCTTAAAAAAATCTCCCCCTTTGTCATTGATGGTAACACATGATGTAAAAAACCATCAAAGACACCATACTGGTTCTGAAAATACTTCTCAAGATTTTTATTTTTCACATGCTCTCTCTTTTTGTTTCTTTTTCACATGATTTCTCTCTCCCACTTTGATATCAATGGCAAATGAAAACAATATGTCCATTAAAACCTCCTTTGACATGAAAACATAATACTCATAATGACAACACTTAAAAATCTACTTGCTCCCCCTGAGGGGTAGCCACCAATAATATTAGTCCAAAAAGATAAAACCATGAATCCACTAGACTGATGTATCTCCAAATGCATATTAGTTTGTAAAAGGAGGGGAAATAACCCCTGGCTTATCGTGAAGATACTCAAAATTATCTTTAGGAAGAGTCTTTGTAACTATATCCACAATCTAATCCTTTGTCGAAACATACTCATGCTTGGCTTCATTCTCCATGACCTTCTTTCTTAAGAAATGATAGCTAATAGATATATGCTTCGTTCTCGAGTGCATCATAGGATTCTTCAAAATGTTAATTGCACTTGTCTTATAACAGAAGATAGAAATGGGATCATCATGTAGCATTGCAATATCTTTCAATGTCTATTTCATCCATAAAACTTGTGCACAAAAAGATGTAGTAGCAATATACTCAGCTTAAATAGTAGACAAAGAGACTGAATCTTGCTTCTTACTCAGCCATGCCACCAACCTACATCCAAGAAATAATGCACCACCACTTGTACTCTTTATGTCATCTATACTTTTGGCCCAATATCCATTTGTATAAGCACTAAGTGTAAAATTAGTATCTTTAGGATACCATAATCCATAATCTAGAGTGCCTTTTAAATATTTGAATAATATTTTAACTAAAGTAACATGTGTTTCCTTCCTATTTTCTTGAAATCTAGCTACAAGACAAACTGCATGCATAATATCCAGTCTAGTAGCAGTCAAATATAGTAGTCCACCAATCATAGATATATACTTGCTTTGATCAGTCTTAGCTGAATCACAATCTTTACCCAACTTGCAACCAATCACCATAGAAGTACTTACTAGTTTGGAACTGTCCATCCCAAATTTCCTCAACATCTCTCTCACATACTTAGATTGTGAAATGAAAATTCCTTTCTCTATTTGATTAATCTGTAGCCCAAGAAATAAATTCATCTTGCCAAACATAGCCATTTCAAATTCTTTCTACATCTCTTCCACAAATATCTTTCACATCTTTTCATTTCCTCCAAAGATAATGTCATCAACATATACAACTACAATCAATATTTTGTCATTTTTAGTCTTGAAATATAAATTATTGTTTGTCATACTTTTGTTAAATCCTTGCTGACTCAAATACTTATCTAGCCTTGCATACCAAGCTCTAGGAGCTTGCTTCAATCCATATAAATCTTTCTTCAATCTGCACACCATATTTGGTTGATCTACTAACTAAAATCCTTTTGGTTGTTCCATGTATACCTCTTCATCTACTTCACCATTCAAAAATTCTGACTTGACATCCATCTGATAGAATTTGAAATCTTTATAAGTAGCTAATGCCAAGAACATGTCCTTATAGTTTTCATTCTTGCTACCGGGGAATTTTTTTCCTAAAAATACATTCCTTCCACTTGTGAGTAGCCTTTACACACAAGCCTTGCTTTGTTTCTAAAAACTTTCCTATTTTCATTCAGCTTGTTTCTGAATACCCATTTTGATCCAATGATATTTTTGTCTGTCGGTCTTGGGACCAATTCCTAGAAGTTTAATTCTTTTCAATCTACAAAATTTCTTCTTTCATTGCTTCCTTCCAATATTCATCCTCATAGGCTTCACCTACTGAATTTGACTCAATTTCAAAGAGTAAACACAAATTTACTTCAACAATTTTGCTTCTAGTTAACACACCTTTTGTCTTGTCACCAATAATCTGACTTTCTAAATGATTCCTCTTTACATATTTTGGTGTTCTAGGGGACATCATTGAAGCATGTTATTCTCTTCCATTTTTTTCATTCCGCTCTCTCTACTCATCTCTATCCCGTTCTTCCATAATTTCTTTTGTTCTTGCACAGTCATGTTCATCAAACACATATCCATCAATATCAATAGAATTCTTCACTATTTCATCAACCTTCACATTTGAGCTTTCTACAATCTTCCTCAATATTTTGTTGAAACATTTGAATTCCTTTCTTTTAGTAGAGTATCCAAGAAATATTCCTTCATCACTTCTTACATCAAACTTTCCCAATGTTTCCTCATCTCTTCTAATATAGCATTTGCTTCTGAATACCTTGAAATATTTAACTATAGGAATTCTTCCGGGTCATAGCTCATAGGGAGTCTTTTTACTGTTTTCTCTTGCCTAAACTCGGTTGAATACATATACAATAGTGTGAATAGCTTCCTTACAATAAACTTCTGGTAATCTAGCTTCAATGATCATTGACCTAACAACTTCTTGAACTATCCTATTTTTCCTTTCAACAACTCCATTTTGTTGAGGGGTTCTCGAAGTAGATAACTGTCTCTTTATTCCATGCACTTCACAAAACATATTGAACTCATGGGAGGTGAATTCACCACCTCTCTCAGATCTCAAGAATTTTATCTTCAAATTCACTTCATTTTTAACCATAGCCTTGAATGCCTTGAATCTATCTACTGCTTTACATTTTTCTCTTAAAAATGTAACCCATGTATATCTAGAATAATCATCAATTAAAAGCATAAAGTACTGTCACCAAGTAGACTTCGCACTCTCATGGGACCACAAAGATCTGTATGAACCAAATCCAATAATCTAGTAGTACATTGTTCTCTTGAATTGTAATGATTTCTTGTATGCTTCCCAATCTGGCAATTCTTGCAAATGGCATTTAGAGGTTTTGTAATTCTCGGCAGATCCCTCATGTCGTGAAAACTACTAATCCTTTCCAAGTTATCAAAATTCATGTGACACATTCTCTTGTGACATAGCCAACTATCATTTATCTATGTCATAAAACATCATCCATCAGCCCCTTTAAGCTGATAAATATTCCCTTCAAATTTCTTTCCTGTAGCAATCAATATTCTGGGTCCTTTTTAGAATCTCACACTTCTCATCCTTAAACACAAGGTCATATCCCTTTTTTCCCATTTGACCAATGCTTAATAGATAATGCCTTAGACCCTTAACATAGTAGACATCGTTAGTATGATGCTTGCCATCAAAACATACTGAACTTATCCCACAAATTTTAGCACCAATATCATCTCCAAACATAACCAGACCTCCATCATATTTTTCAAGTTTTACAAACTTATTCTTGTCACCAGTCATGTGATGTGAGCAACCACTATCAACTACCCAAAAATTCCTTTCTTGTTTAGCATGTAGGGAAGAGATAACTGTACCTTCATTTTTCTCCTTCTTCTCCTTCTCCTTTTCTGAAGGAATTTCCTTTGACTATTTTTCCAAATTAGTAGAAGTAGGTTCATCTTTAATTACTAAGAAAAAGCATTCATTTTCATGTGGATCTTCATATTCTAAATCTTCATCTGAAATACTAGAATTCTCATTAACGTAGTAAGCTCTATTAATATTCTTTCCTTTCTTTTCTTTCGCATATCTTTGTTTATTATTTTTAGCTCTTTTCAGACACTTTGTAGCATGGTGACCAATTTCTCCACAACTAAAACACTTAAAGGGAAATTTACTTTCATACTTACCAGAGCCTTTTCTCATTCTTCTTACAAAGTTAGCCTCAATTTCCTCAAAGTTCTCTTCATCTAGATATTTAGTTTTTGTAGCTTTAAAAGCAGTCTCTGTTTCACTTCCACTTCTTAGATTCAACTTTATCATCTCATAAGATGTCAAAAATACTAGTAACAAATCCTTAGTAGAAGTCTTATAATCTATAGTTTTCTCAATAGCACTCACCTTTTCATTGTAAGCAACAAGAAGGGTTTTGAGGATCTTCTTTACAATTGTAGTTGTGAGCCGCTATCCTATACCTACAAGAACAAAACAAATGAACATATTAATAAGATAAAATGCAAGTTAGAATATAGGTTCCCCATAAAATCCATTAACATCATTCAAAATAGGAAGTGAAAACAAGAAATGCAATGAGAAGTAATAAAAGAGTGTAAATCCTATTCAAATAATGCAAACTCTTGATCCTATGGGGGAGTTGGTGCCAATTTGATGTGGAAATTGGCCCTTTCCCAACTCCTTTGCAAGCTTTGATGATGAATGGTGATGGTGATCCACTTTGTTGAAGATTCAAGTGTGCTCCATGATGAAAAACCTGCATAACCTAGCTATGGATTTGATAAATTGATGAATCTTGCAAATGCTTTGAAGATGTATTTGAGTATAGTAAGCTTACTCAAATGGTGGATGATCAAATGAGGAATAAAGCCTCTTATTTATAGAATATCAAGTTGAAGAGATGTCCAAAATGGAGCAATGTGGGACTAAGAATCAACAAATGGCAAGGTGCCACTTGTCAACATGTGAATGGATGAAGGAATGAGCACATTTTGAAGAATGTGCAAAGAGGGGGGAGATTCAAATTCAAAATATGGCTTGTTGGAGGGAGAAGAAAGAGTCTTAAATGCCAAATGGGAGACATGTAAGAGACAATGTAAGAGGAGTTAATGCTATGTAAGAGAACAAGACATGTGGGAGGGAAAATTCAAATTTGAAGAATATTCCATCTTGATGCCCTTTTTGAATGAAATTAGATGAAATAATAAATTAAATAAATTGATTTATTGTTCAAGTGGCAAAAGCTAGAGGATTTGATGGATTAGGATTAGCATTAATCATGATTTGATTAATTTAAATGATGTTAGTTGACTTGACTATTTTGACTTAGATTTTAGAATTTAAATAACTTAAAATGAGAATAGAATGATTTAGACGTAGTTAAATAAATATTTTTGATTTATTTAACCAAAGGGGGTGATGTTAGATTAAATTAGATAAATGTTTGATTTATTTAATTTAATTAGATGAACTTTAGAGATTTAATCAAATAATATGGATTATTTAATTAAATAAAGATAGGAAGATGAAATGACCTAGCTAATTACATAGAGACGATGATTTAATTAAATCAAGGGATTAATTTAATTAAAAGGGGAATTACGATGACTTTAATCAAATAAGGCTATTCGATTAAATGGTTAGACAGAGGGATAATTCAAGATGAAGCGATGTTAGTAGATCAAGATCGAGTGTGCGATATCAATCTATGTATTTTCTGTGTCTACAGTAGTTTCATCTATAGTAGCACCAAGAGATCACATTCCAGCCACTACCTCATCCAATCTCTATACATAGGCTTTAACATTCTCATCTTCAAACATATGTATAAGATCAAATTGTGTTTCTAAATTTTGTAATTTTTCCTCTTGTGTAACCTTTCATCACCATCATGCACTCTTTCTAAGGCATCCCATACTTCCTTAGCAGTCTTCAAATTCTAAACCTTAATCAACTCGAAATGTACCAAACTATTCTTAAAGATGAACTTTGCCTTGTTATTCGCTTCATGTGCTTTAATTTGCTTAGGTGTACTCAAACAATTTGCAGTAGGAGTGTAGGGATTCTTATAAGCTTTCTCTACATCATATCTACAATACTCCAGATATTCTTCCATCAACACTTTCTAGATACCATAATTACTTCCATCAAACCTCGGATAATCAAAGACCATTTTGTTAGCCATCTCGGACCTTCCTCAAGTGGTTAAGATCTTCACCAAGGAACCAAGCTTTGATACCAATTGTTGGATAGGACAACTGAGAGTGGGGGTGAATTAGTTATCACATATTATAACCTTAAATTCAATTACCGGAACTAACACATAAACTGATTAAGTGATTAACCATCAAATGCAAATGAACAAACACAATAACACTAGATTTACGTGGAAAACCCAATGAGGGAAAAACCATGGTGAGGATTAACTCACACTATAGAGAATATCAAAACCAATTACAAAGAGGCTTACTGCCTGAGATAAGGCTCACTACCTAAAATAAGGACTCATTGTCCATAGGGCTACAACCCAAAGGGCTCACTGCCACAGAGATGCAAAGAAGACAAAGAAGACTTGTTACATAGAGACAACAATCCCAATGCAACAAAGATTCCGTTGTAATTATTGATCAACTTGCATGAATGATAGAGTTCACCTATTGCTCACTACATCCAGAAACTTGACGTTAAGCTTCACACTGAACAACCATACACCTAACTCACACACTTTAAGAATAACATCAAAGTTGTGTCTAATCTTTCACTTATCTCCCTTCTTTTCTTATGTACAATTTTCTTCGCTAGCACATTCTGTATTTATACTATCTCCAACCTTAAAAAAGATACCAAGTTTTCCATCCAACTTCAAATTCAAATTAGCTCAATGCCAAATATCCTAGAGTGGAATTAGAATGAGGGAAACCCAAACAAACACTTCATTGGGACCCATAATAGATCCAAGACACTTCATCAACTTCAATAGTCCTTGACACACAGTCAGCCAAACCAGTGTAAAACACATAGATCAATTAAGCTCGATGCTTCCAAATGTTAAAACCATCTTCATTAGAACCATGTAAACACAATTCTAGAACCACAAGCCATAAGACTTCAACAAAGATAAATCCAGACCAACAAAAATTCTCCCAAACCTCAATCAAAACATAGAGAAAAATAGTTCACAAGCATTAGAACAACATTCTCAATAGTTGAATATTTGCAACCTTCTTTTAACACAATTTTCTCAATATCCTCAACATATGCAATAAAAAACAACTAGTAGATAACTAGTTGACCGGTTGACATCAATGACAACACTTGATTCCTCTTTCCATTCTTGCAACATAGTGGTCATGCAAATGATTAGTCAAGCTGATGATGGGATTACAAGCAAGTGGTATTTTATGGAGGATGTGACACTAACCACAATTAGTGTTGTGCACATCCTAATCATAGGTTAATTAGGTTAATCTAGATTAAGAAAGGATTATGGAGGGTAGTGACATGTGGAGGGAGAAAATTGAATTAAAAATAGATTTAACTCATGTGGGATAAAATGACTAAATTAAATAAATTAGTCTATTTATTTAATTTAGAGAGGAAAGGGGTAAGGTATTTGATTAATTAAAACACCTTAGAGAATGTTAGGGACATGATAAATATTAATAAAATAATGAATTATTTAATTAATATGAATAAGGAGATGGGCTTAGAAGAATATTAGGGTAAATTCTACCATCTAGGAGTGGCCAAATTTAGGTATCTACATTTTTTCCCTCTTTAAAATATCGTTAAAATAACAATGTTTCAAAGAAAAATAAATATAGATGACTCAATGGAGGAAAAAGATTACAAGATGCCTCAGTATGACAGAGAGGAAAATGGAGAAAATATGGTGGGTTATGCCCCCTTAAGAGGGTAGACGAGGAAGAAAGGGGCCCTGAGTAGCATATGTATATGAAGAAAAGGATGGTACCATGAGGAAAATGACAAAAAACAATGAAAAATGGCTTATGAATGAAGGAAAATAGATAAACTCGGTGAAAATGGTGGCCAAATGAAGAAAGTAGGTTAAAAAGGGTAAAAAGGTATGAATAAATAGTAATTTAGAAAATTACATTTTACCCTTTGAATTTTTATGTATACATGTGAATGGATGATTCAAGAGCGATTGAAAGTGACATGGCTAACCAAGGAGGCATCATGCATCGCTGGGACCTTGTGCGAGAGTACTATGTGGAGGGCACCATGCCACAATAGGTAAGTCAAAATCCAAGCCCTAGTATTTCATTTTGCACAAGTTTTTTATAAGTTTTGTATGGGAGGGTAGTTAGGGTTTGGTGAATTCATCCATGGAGAGGAAGATTCACCCATTGAGAGAGGTGCACTCAACTATGTAGATAACAAGATGTTTCATGTGAGAGAAAAGATGATTGTGCACCTACATAGGTGGGTGCATGAAGAAAGGGGTGATTGTGAAATTGCCCCAAAAGGGGATGGGCAGGATTGAGAAGGAAAGGCGACTTTTAAATCACCCATTGGGGTAAGGTTGATAACAATATTTCCCATGTGAAAGAAGGGCGATAAAGAAATCACCCATGGGGATAAAGGGTGACAACAAGACTTCCTAGGTGAAGGAAGGGCGATAGTAAAATCACCCATGAGGTACAATAGTGATAGAAAAATCACCTTGAAAAGGGATAGGCAAATTTGCTCCAAGATAGGTGAATTCATCATGTAAGCATGTAGGGGTAATCACGCCTTTCACAAAGGTTAACGTGCTCCAAGGGGGATGGGTGATTGCACATCTCACAGGGGTGATTACACAAAATTGGGTTTAGGAAGAAAAAGACTAAGACTAGAAGAAGATCTGACAAGTGACTTTCATGGATGTAGAGGATAGAGAACTTGCGGACCAAGGAGCGACACTCAGCTACCCTGACTACAAAGTGATTAACAAAGGTAGATTTCAAGACACTAGATAGGGCAGGGTTGCTGTGTATGGCAACATTTATAGCCATTCGAGAACACTGACCACTACTGATTGCTTTAATTGAGCGATGACGCTTAGAGACTTGCACTTTCCTCCTCCCCATGGGGGAGATGATAGTTACTTTAGAGGATGTATGGAGGATCTTGAGGCTTCCTATCAAGGGACATCTAGTGAGCGAGGTGATGAGGCAACTGATAGAGCAAAGTCTTTGGGTTGTGTTTGTCACATCAAACCTCCCATATGAGGGGAATGACTTGGACATAGATGCCTACATCGGGGTGACACTACCATTTCCATTATTTTTGTGTGGTTTGATTAGAGGGATCCTCCTCTTGGATACAAGTGGTCACTTCTTTAGCCTCAAGTTGAATGAGATTGTTGAAAACATCATGGAGATACAAACGGGTGTATACACATGGGTAACCTATATACTCACCCAATTATATAGGGATATGAAAGTGGTCTACAATAGGGTAGCAACCAACATCACACATGTGACACTATTATAGGTGTGGGTGTGGGAGCATATCTAGATTACTCATCCAAATGTAGTTGGAGTAGAGGAGAGGGGAGGGGTTCTCTTGATTACGTATGAGTATGGTGGCAAGATGCATTATGTTGAAGTATGACATATTTCCTATTGGTGCTATGCTTTTGATGACTTGACGATAGATCAGATTGTTTGGAGACTATATGTGCACCATGATTTTCACTCATTGAGGATAGATGATTGCTTGTTTAGAGGATTCATGTCATCCATATATTATTGAGATGCACAGGTTGGATAGGGTCATGTGGTAGTTTTTCATGCGGTAAGACATTCCCAATCCAGAGGAGTGGTACTAGTGGATTAGTCAGGAGAGGGGGTAGGGGTAGAGCGTGGCAACTGCCAGAGTGAGGTAGGTTTGGGACTAATTGGCATAGAGAGTATGGCCATGGAGAGGGGGAGTAGATGACGCAGGTGTGATAGAGGGGTATGTTGCATGGTGGAGGTAGACAGTGCCAAAGAGAGTGACACCGATAGTGTGGAGGGTGCAATCAACAGTTTTGGTGCTCCAGGTAGTGGGTGAGGGTGAGGAGGAGGTAGGATGTGATGAGGAGGAGGAGGATGTTGGATGTTGTGCTTGTGTTACCAATATGTGGTTGTCATTGATGTCAACACTATTAGCATTGATGTGTTGAAGGCTGTATATGTCGAGGATATTGAGAAAATTGTTAAAGAAATATTTGAAGGTTGATAGTGGAACAATGAAGGTCATGAAGGTGTCTTGCTCAATATGTTGATGATCAATCATTGTGGAATAAAGAGTTTATTGTTGAGTATATCTAGTTTATCCACCAAAAGTTTCAGAGGTTCGCGTGAAGATTTAATTATGTTATGAATAGTTGTGTTCTAATAGTTTTTTGTGGCTTCAATTAGTGTTCTTGATTGAAGTTGATGTGATTCTAGTAATTTCCATTGCTTCGGATGCTTTTGTGTTGATTCATGATGCTTGTGGATGTTTCTAGATCATGCTCTATCCTTGTTGTTCGTCCACGTTGATCGGTGTGCTCGTGGTCGGTGATTTTTCTCTTGTGTGTTCGGGTTTTTATGTTCTTGGCCGACATGGTGGTTGTAACGTGTTGTGGATCCTTGGAGATTAAAATTTGAATTTTTGGCGTGCTCGAGGATATTGTTTTAAGTATTCATTATGTTGTGGCTGATGATGTTTGATTCACATTGAAAATTTACTTGTAAATTTGGGCTGACATTGTATATGTTTTATATTTTATATTTTATTTTGGCTGACAAAGTTGTTGATGAAATTCCATGTTGCAGATATATAAGAGCGATTGTTTGAGTGAAGTGTGCATAGAAGAAAAGAAGTGCTAGAGAAAGAGAAAGTGTGTGAATAATGATCTAATCATTCGATTGCAAAGTAGAGTGTGAAGAAGTTTGAGTGAAGTGTGAAGGAGTGTCTCTTTGACTAACCAGAACTATAATCAGGCTTTTGTAGAAGCCATTCTCTTAGTTCATACCCTGCAGATCTAATCTGAATTGCTGTAAGAAAGTGTGTCTTCTTTGGGTAGTGAGACCTCTTGTATTTGAGTAGTGAGCTCTAGTCATTGTGCCTAAATGCATGTGCATTCCCATTATTCTTCTTTATACTTTTAATAGGGTATAATATTGTGGATTGACATCCACCGTGGTTTTTCGCCTAACCGGGTTTCCACATAAAAAATCTTGGTGTTCTCTGTGTTTCTAATGCACTGATTATTTGTGGTTTGTTGTTCATTCATCAGATATGAGATTAAGTTAAGTTAAGTTTGAAAAGTTTAAATATTCTATGACAACTAATTCACCCCCCTCTTAGTTGTATGTCCTTGTTTTACCAACAATTGGTATCAGATTTGGTTCCTCTGAAGAAGTTTAAAAGCTTGAGGTGATCCGAGATGGCATCATACAAGAAGGATAGTTCTAGATTCGATGGAACAAACTACTCTTTTTGGAAAGCCAAAATGGAATGTCATTTGAGGTGTATTGGTGAACCCTTCTGGAAGATTACAAAGAATAGATATGTTATTCCTTAGAATGGTCCTTCAACTCCTGATGAGATTAAAGAGGCTGAGTTTAACATCAGGGATATTGAAGCTTTGTTGAGTGCTCTAATAGATTCATAAATGACAAATGTGATGGATCTAAAGACAATTCATGAGATTTGGAAGAAGCTGGAGACTTTGTATGAAGGAGATGCACTTGTGAAGATCGCTAAGCTATAGAGTTTGAAAGGAAAGTATGAAACTTTGAAGATGGGTGAAGATGAAAATATTTCTTCTTTTATGCAAAGAGTAAATGAACTTGTGATGGGTATTAGATGTGCTGGTGGTACCCTGGATGAACAAGAAATTGTTGCTAAAGTGCTCAGATCATTGCCTCCCTCTTACAAATCAAAGGCTCATGTTATTGAACAACTCATAATAGTAACAAATGTGACAAGAGATATGCTGATTTGTAAACTTGTTTCTTTTGAGTTGAGTGAATTTGGTGATTCTTCCCCCAAGACTAAATCTGCATTTAAGTCCTTTGTATCTGAAAGAAACAAGAAAAGATATAATCCGAGAGAGAGTTATAGAAAGAAATTCAAGTATGAGGAAGAGATGAAATAACTTGAAGATGAAGAAAGAGAGGTAGAAGAACTAGAAGCACTGATTGTGAAGAAAAAAGGTAGAGGATGAGGTAAGTATAAAGGAAAGTTTCCTATTAAATGTTTCTCTTGCAGTAAAATAGATCATTTTGCTTCAAGGTGTCCTGAAAGAGTTCCTAGGTCTAAGCCTAACAAACCTAGATTTCAAAAGAAATGCTATTATGTTGAAGAAGGTGTAACTAATGAAGAATATGATAAAGAAAATGGAAATTAAGATCAATGGGTTTTCATTGCTATCAAGGAAAATGGTTCAGTGGCTACTAAATCTACTAAAGTTGAGAAAGCTCCTACAACCCGAATTGAAGAAATGGATGAGTGGGTTATTGACAACAAATGTTCACATCATATGACTGGTGACAAAAGCAAATTTGTAATTCTAGAGAAATATGATGGTGGGGTTGTAAGGTTCAATGATAACAATGTTAGTGTGATTCGTGGCAGAGGATCTATTTGTCTTGGTGGTAAACATAACACTGATGATGTCCTTTATGTTGAAGGATTGAAGCATAACCTGTTGGCTGTTGGATAGACAAGGGTTATGATCTTTAGTTCAAATATGGAAGATGCATAATACATGGAAGCTTTGGAAATGTAATTGCTTCAGGTACAAAGACAAGGGGTAATATTTTTCACCTGAGTACTGCTAATGAAATTTGTTTGATTGCTCAAGTAGATGAGAGCTATTTATGGCATAGGAGGTTGTGTCATGTGAATTTTGATAACATTTTCAAGGTAAGCTCCACTCAAGCAATAAGATATCTACCTAAGCTAGTGAAGCCTACTAACACACTATGCAAGGAATGTCAGATGGGAAAAGTACTAGACTTTTTTTTTAGAGTAAACAACATCATTCTAATGAAGTACTGTCCTCAAGTTGGTGCATATTGATCTGTGTTGTCCCTCCAAAATTACAATTCTACAAGGAGAAACGTACTTTATGCTGCTTATTGATGATTATTCTAGGATGATATGGGTTGCTTTCTTAAGAGAAAAATGTGAAGCATTAGAGAAGTTCAAAAGTCTCAAATCTATGGAAAAGAATGAGACAGGTTTGAAGATAAAATTCCTAAGGTCAGACAGAGGTGGTGAGTTCACCTCCCGGGGGTTCAATTCTTTTTGTGAAGAGCATGTAATCAAAAGACAGTTATCTACTCCCCAAACCCCTCAACAAAATGGAGTTGTAGAAAGAAAGAATAGAATTTTTTTGGATGCTGCTAGAACAATGATGTTGGAAGGAAATGTGCCTCACATCTATTGGAGAGAAGTTGTAAACACTATTGTGTATACTCTAAACTAGGTAAATGTCAATGGTATTTCCGGTAAGGCTCCTTTTGAGGTATGGTTTGGTTATAAGCTATTTTTAAATATTTCAAAATCTTTGGAAGCAAGTGTTATATTAAGAGAGATGAGGACATAGGAAAGTTTGATGCAAGGAGTGATGAAGGAATATGTCTAGGTTACTCTACTAAAAACAAGGCTTACCGGGCTATAATAGAATCAGAAAAATGGTTGAAAGTGCAAATGTCAGAGTTGATGAGGACTCTGCTAGGTCATCTAGATACTATGGATATGATTCAGATGACTAGCAAGATAGTATAGAAAAAGGGAAGAATGCTCAAACACATAATCAAGTTCATATTGTTCTAGTAAATCAAGAAAGTCAGGGAGGAGAGACAAGTGCAAGTGTAGAAGAAAGAATAAAAGAACCAAAAGTGCGAGAGAATCCTAAAATTCTGAGGTATGTAAAACTAAATCATTATGAAGATCAAATTATAGGAGATAAGAAAAAAGGTGTGCTGACTAGAAGAAGGATTGCTGAAGAGTATTGTCTGATTTCCAAGACTGAGCCTAACATGTCAATGAAGCTTGTAATGATGAACACTAGATGGAAGCTATGAAGGAAGAACTGATGCAGATTGAAAAGAATTATACATGGATTCCTGTTCCTAGACCTAAAGATAAAAATGTGATTGGTACTAAATAGGTCTTTCAGAATAAACTAAATGAACAAGGTGAAGTGGTTCAGGATAAAGCAAGATTGGTATGTAAAAGGTATTCACAAACGAAAGGTATTGATTTTGAAGAAACCTTTGCCCCTGTTGCTAGAATTGAAGCTGTGAGATTATTTCTTTCTAATGCCGCATATAAGAACTACAAAATCTATCAAATGGATGTGAATTCAAATTTTCTAAATGGTGAGTTAGAAGAAGAGGTATATGTTGAACAACTAGATGGATTTCAACTAACTGATAAGGAAGACATGGTTTTCCGATTGAAGAAAGCTCTATATGGACTCAAGCAAGCCCCCAAATCCTGGTATGCTAGACTGGATAAATACTTACTAAAGCTTGGATTCAATAAAGGTACTACTGACAACAACTTGTATTTTAAGTTGGATCATGATAAAGAGTTGATTATTGAAGTCTTTGTTGATGACATTATTTTTAGAGGTGATTATGATCTATGTATGAAGTTTGCTGATGAAATAAAAAGTGAATTTGAAATAAGTATGATCGGAGAGATGAAGTTCTTTCTAGGATTTCAAGTCACTCAGTTAGACAATGGGATTTTCATATCTCAATCCAAATATGTGAGATAGTTTTTGAAGAAGTTTGACATGGAAGACTCAAAGCCTGTTGGTACACCCATGGTAACCAGATGCAAGTTAACATAGAATGCTGATTCTCCTAAGGCAAATCAAACAAGATACATGTCAATGATTGGTGGATTAATCTACTTAACTCAAACCAGACTAGACATCATGAATGTTGTGTGTATGGTTGCTAGATATCAAGCTGATTCGAAAGAATATCATGTGATGGGTGTAAAGAGAATTTTTAGATACCTGAAAGGAACAGTTGATTTTAGGCTTTGGTATCCTAAAGATGATGATCTTACCTTGAGTGCCTATACTAATGTAGATTGGGTAGGAGATGTAGATGATAGGAAAAGCACTATTGGTGGTGCCTTGTTCCTAGGGAAGAAGCTGGTGTCTTGGTTGAGTAAAAAGAAAAATTCCATTTCCCTATCTACTACTGAGGCAAAGTATATTGCTGCTGCAAATAATTGTACTCAAGTGATGTGGATGAAATAGATGCTAAAAGATATCAGAGTAGTACATGATGAGCGTATTGTTATATATTGTGACAACTCAAGTGCAATAAACATATCAAAGAATCCGGTGCTACACTCTAAAACCAAGCATATATCAATCAAGTTTCACTTCCTAAGGGAGAAAGTGAGTGAGAAAGAAGTCGGATTGGAGTATGTTCCTACCAAAGAACAAATTGCATACATTTTCACCAAGCCGTTGCCAAAGGATACTTTTGAGTATCTTAGAGGGATGCAGGGGTGATTACCCCTCCTGATAAGAACTAGAGATGCATTTACTTGCATCAATTTGTGTGTTTCATGATCATATTCTGATCTGGATTGATGTTTATGTGGCTGCTACTCAGGGGGAGTAGTCAGATGTGTAGATATGTGGTTCAAAGCTTGTATATGGAAAGATAATGCTTATCCTTGCCATTGATGTCAAAGGGGGAGAAGAGTCATGTGAAAAACTAGTGATTATCTAGGGAGAAGATCATGTGGAAGGGTTGAGGAGAAGAGTCATAGTCTAAGGAGGGCCGAGTGTTGATTGAGAAGTTGTGTTGATAGTGTTTTTCACATCATGTGTTGCCATCAATGCTAAAGGGGGAGATTGTTGGATGCTATCCTTGTGTTGCTAATATGTGGTTTTCATTGATGTCAACACTATTAGCATTGATGTATTGAAGGCTATATATGTCGAGGATATTGAGAAAATTGTTAAAGAAAGATTTGCAGGTTGATAGTGGAACAGTGAAGGTCATGAAGGTGTCTTTCTCAGTATGTTGATGATCAGTCATTGTGGAATAAAGGGTTTATTTTTGAGTATATCTAGTTTATCCACCGAAAGTTTCATAGGTCCACATGAAGAATTAATCATGTTATGAACAGTTGTGTTCTGACAGTTTTTCTATGGCTTCAATTAGTGTTCCTGATTGAAGTTGATGTGATTCTAGTAATTTCACTTGCTACAGATGCTTCTCTATTAATTCGTGATGCTTGTGGATGTTTCTAGATCATACTCTATCCTTGTTGCACATCCACGTTGATCGGTGTGCTTGTGGTTGGTGATTTTTCTCTTGTGTGTTCATTTTTTATGTTCTTGGCCGACACGGTGGTTGTAACATGTTGTGGATCCTTGGAGATTAAAATTTGAATGTCTGGCATGCTCGAGGATATTGTTTTAAGTCTTCATTATGTTGTGGCCGATGATGTTTGATTTGTATTGAAAATTTACTTGTAAGTTTGGGCTGACATTGTATATGTTTTATATTTTATATTTTGTTTTGGCCGACAAAGTTGTTGATGAAATTCCATGTTGTAGATATATAAGAGCGATTGTTTGAGTGAAGTGAAGTCTGCATAGAAGAAAAGAAGTTCTAGAGAAAGAGGAAGTGTGCAAATAATGATCTAATCATTCAATTTTAGAGTAGAGTGTGAAGAAGTTTGAGCGAAGTGTGAAGGAGTGTCTCTGTGCCTAACCGAAATTGTAATCAAGATTTTGTAGAAGCTATTCTCTTACTTCGTACCCTGTGGATTTAATCTGAATTTTTGTAAGATAGTGTCTTCTTTGGGTAGTGATCCCTCTTGTATTTGAGCAGTGAGCTCTAGGCAGTGTGCCTGAATGCATGTGCATTCCCATTATTCTTCTTTATACTTTTAACATGGTATAATATTGTGGACTGACATCCACCATGGTTTTCCCCCTAAGAGGGTTTCCATGTAAAAAATCTTGGTGTTCTCTGTGTTTCTGATGTGTTGATTGTTTGTGGTTTATTATTCATTCATCAGATCTGAGATTAATAAGTTAAGTTTGAAAAGTTTAAATATTCTGTGATAGCTGATTAACCCCTGCCCCCCTCTCAGTTGTTTGTCCTTATTTTTCCAATAGAGAAGAAACCCCTGAGGTGGGTGCGATAGAGGATTGTGAGGTAGAGGTTGTAGTCATCAAGGAGGAGGAGAAGGAGATCAAGGAGGTAGAGGTGGAGGTCAAAGAAGGGTAGTAGGAGGTGCCGAGAGAGAGAATTGGTTATATATTAGTCACTACCAGAGGATGATACAATGGCCAGGTTGGTAGGGGTGCAAGCACAGATTATGATATTGGAGTAGAGGCTAAGGAAATCAAAGGAGGATAGGGCGATACTGGAGGCTAAGGTGGGGAGACTACAGGGGGACCAGTTGATGGTAGAGGAGGCAGTAGGGGAGGAGGTGGATGGATTGAGGAGGGAGGTAGAGCGGCTATAGGCTGCTCTTGATGGTATGCAACAATAGAGGGATGCAGTGTAGTAGGTGGTAGAGGTGCCCCAACTAGTATTCCGAGTCCTTCAAGGAGATCAAGATGAGGCCCTTGCATGGACCAAGGAGATGGAGAGATGAGCACATCAAGCATAGGGGAAGCTAGCCATTATGAGGTTAGCCTAGGATGCTTGGGAGTTGGAGCGAGGAAGGCAACAACAACATTGGGACAATTACCAAAGAGAGAGGGATGCAACATGGGTATCAACATCCTATTATGATGATGCTGCCTGGTAGGCATGATACTGGATGGGGGTCTATTATTCTATAGTGTTATACCCAACATAGAGAGTTTCTCCCTATGCATAGGTTTCGGTAGGAGTGCAAGGCCTTCATGACAAGACCCTCACAGTCAGGGGGATCTAGTGGCTATAGAGAGACACCATCAGGTGGAGGGGGAGAGCACCGAAGTCACCTTAGTGCTCTAACATGGCTAGCAATGGTAAGAGATAACAGGGAAGGAGAGACATGCCCCATTTTTCACAGAGATATAGGTCGTAGTGTATATATATGGAGATTTGATACACATAGATTTTGATTCATTGATTCTTTGTATTCATCCCTTCATATGATATTCTTTTGTACATATTTTATTATTTGATGAATATGGATAGACTTTGATGGATGCTATACCCTTTTTTTATTATGTCGTGGACTTTGATGGACTATATTGGTTATATGTATATGGTGGACATTATTATGCCAATATTTATATGACATGGATGATTATGGTGATACATAAATGTCATGGTTATGTGATTTCGTTTATGTATAGTATGGATGTATGCATTATGGATGTAGTGATGTGATGTATATGTATGCATGATGATTGTGATGTATGTAACTAATACATTAGTGATGTAGGATGTGATGTATTATGTTTATGATGATAATGCATGATATAGTACTAATGCTATGTGATGTAGGATGCGATGGCATATGATGTGGCACGTGATGTGTGATGTGATCTATATTTATTATGTGGATGCCATTGAGATTGATTATGATACGCAATGAATGTGTAATGTTCTAAATGTATATGTATTTAATGTTCCTAATGTTATGAATGATAATGAGATATGAAAATGTGAATGCATTAAGCTACTTAGAATAACAAATCTATATTATCCTAAACAACTTAATTGATAATGAAAATGATAATGCAAAATAAAATGAATTAGGATGCTTAGAATGAAAAAATTATATTATCCTAGACAACTTAATTGATAATGAAGATGATAATGCAAAATAAAAATGAATTAATATGCTTATAATAATGAATCTATATTATCCTAAACAACTTAATTGATAATAAAGATCTGATAATGCAAAATGAAATGGATACTAAAATGATTAACACAACCTGATAATGAGATTGACAATGAAATGATTAATGCAACCTAAGGAAATGATTAATGAAATGGTAGCTGTAGTGCCCCTGTTAAAGATAAAGCAACATGATAGGAAGAATAGGGGGAAAAAATCATTTGCACAACCAACAACCATGATTATAGGGTAGGTGGAGGGATGGGAAAAATGCAATAGGATGATGAATGAAATGCAATGCAATGCTATGCTATCATACTTAGGAGCATTGGATTTTGATATAGTGTAGGATACCAAGTGCTAGGGTATAAGGAACCAAGGTAAATTAGTATTCTACACATAGGACTAACACAACAAACAAATAGGTTAGTCTAACATCCCAAAGTCATGGGTCTTTAGTCAGGTTGATGTTGGACAACCAAGAAGACACAATCACACAAAGAGCCAAGAGATGCCCCTATGTCTACCAGTCAAAGTGCACCATGATATGATGGATCGTGGCAACCTTGAATATGTAAAGTAGGAAGCTCAAAAGATAAAAAAAATGCAAAAGCACCAAGAAATCACAATAAATCTTAAATATCCATTTCCATAGGGACGATAGGTGGATGAGATTGAAACAGTCAAATGTGAGGAAAGATATATCCCACTAAGATTGAAGATGGATGCGATAGATCATAGGATCGACGTGACTCGGGATAATTGAAATATATCAACATTTGCAAGAACTAGTGATTTTTTTTGGTTATTTTCAGCAAGATAAGGACACTCCTTATAACATGAAAAAGACAAAGACACACCCTAAAGGACATACCTAAGCCTTGGGGGCTCATCAAAGATGGCCTTGCCTATGTGAAAGCATAGAGGCATCATAGTTTGATAAAAAGATTGATGAAAAATGATGGAAAAAAAGTGGAAAAAGGATGATGAAGACTCAAATGGATGGACCAAAGCCTCAAGGGCTCATCAAAGATGACCTTGCCTACATGAAAGCACAAAGGCATCGTAGTTTGATAAAAAAGACCTAAATTAAAAGATGAAGGATGAAAGATGGGACCTAATGATAAAGGACATGAGGATGGATCCTAGATGAGGATGCAAGACTGACCAACAAGATACTATATACAAGTAATGATAACCGACCAAAGCCCAAATAACATAGGGATAGGAAACCAGGATGCCTAGTAAGAATTATAGGGGGTCACCACCAACAAGCGAGAGAAGCTCAGGATTTGGGATAGTGAATATAAATTGTCTAATTCTCAATACAAATATATCATGGGATAAATGGTAAGATGGATAGGATGTGTAGATAGAATGGGGAATACGTAAGCATATAGACAAACAAGATACATGGTAGATAATGATTAAGTTCTCTAATGGCACTTGTTACCAAGTTTTCACCAAGTGTACTTATCCAAGGCACCACCAAAGGTGGTTTTCATGATAGGATGATTTATTTCTCTTTACTATCGATATCATTTTTGATATTTTTTTACTTTCTCCATGTATTTTTATTTTTGTGGATTTTTTACCCTCTCTGGTATTTTCTAAATGGGGTAACCCAGTTGACCTAGGTGTTGAACCGCTTTAGGTGGATAATATTGATGGGTTCTTCCAAGGGTTCACCCTTGAGTGTGAAAAGTTGATATGCTCCAAAATCATACTTAGTTGTCATGACATATGGACCCAACCAATTAGCTTCTAATTTTCCTTTCTTCTCTCGGTCTTGTTGAGTATGTTGATTTTCCTTAAGTACAAGGTCATGAATCTGGAACTAGCAAGGTCAAAAAATTTTCTTATAAATTATTTTGAGTTGATGTTGGTAAGCTTGGAAGTGATTATAAGCATTAAGATGCTTCTCATCTAGAAGCTCTAGCTTACTTAGACATGCCACTCAATACTCCTCATCATTTATCAGGTGTTTCAAATAGATATGTAGTGAGGGGAGCTTGAATTAAACTAGTAAGATGGCATCGACACGATAGATGAGAAAGTAGGGTGTGGAAATGGTGGGGTGTGAATGGATGTACGATAGGCTCAGAGGGTAGGATTGAGATGGAGACACCAATCTCGACCAATGTTATTGACAAATTTCTTTAGAATTTTGATTAGTGTTTTGTTGGTGGCTTCAACATGACCATTACCTTGGGAGTAATAGGGCATTGAACATCGATGTTG